>PVJL010004511.1:0-127918 GCA_004026885.1 Lyroderma lyra | reverse complement strand
CCATTTGCAACAAAATGGATGGACCTGGAGATCATCATGCTTAGTGAAATAAGCCAGACAGAAAAAACAAAGAACTGCATGACTTCACTCATATGCGGAATATAAAACTGAAAGCAAAGAAAAAAAGAAATGAACAAACAAATAACCCATGGACACAATCAATAGTTTAATGTTTATTTGGGGACGAGTGGGTTAGGGAGGGGAGAAAGGGGAGGGGGCAAAGCTAAATATAAGGTGATGGAAAGAGAAGTCACACTAGGTGGTGAACTTATTATACAACAAGCTGACAATGCACTGTAGAATTGTATGCCTGAAACCTATGTAATCCTTGCTAATAGATGTCACCCCAGTAAGTCTAACAATAAAAATAAAAATAAAAAATAAATAAATAAATAAAAATAAAGTGTTAGTAAGGTGTCTGGCACATAGTAAGCAGTCAAAAAATGTTTGCTATTATTGATTTTTATTGCACACTTTCTTTAAGACAAATTCTTGGAAGTAAAATTACCGGTTATAGAGAAAAGCATACATATTAACTGCCTAATAAAGCATACATATTAACCTTAATCTTCAGGGCCTATCATTTGCTAGGGCCTCTTTCAAGACAGGAGAAGCATCCTCAAAATATATTCACATAGCCCTATGTTTGTAAATTTTGTAAAATATGATATTTTAACTGCATCTGTTATGACGGCTGTTGCCTTCTACTCCAATTTTCCTTTCATCAAGCTTACCCTTATAATAAGTGGCTATGGAGTAGCCATGGGCATTTTTAGAATCCGGTAAGGGTAAATCAAGTTGGGAATGATGGTAGACTTTCAATTAATGACACCAATGGTGATTGGTAGATGCTGGATAAATGTTAGTAGACTCTTCAGTGACTGGAATGCAAGCAATTGGCACTCTCAAGCAACCAGCAAAATCTAATGTACCTGGCATTCTTGTGGTTGCTTGAATTTTGGTTAACAGAGAGTCTATGGTATGTTTTACTTTAGTTTAGTAGCTTTTATATATGGATTTCTGCAGTCACTTCCAAACACAAATAGCCAGGAATATTCCTACTTCCCATCATTCCAACTTACCTTCCACGGCCAAAGTTAACATCACAATGAGAATGCCTCTTGAAGCCTGGCATCAGAAGTACAGAAGTAGTAGGATTTGAAATGCATAGAGCCAGGAGCTAGTCTATAGAAAATTGTTCCAATCATCAAGTGTCTAAAATTGTAAGCAAAAGATTCAATTCCATTTTCATCAATGCCCCTAGACTAAATGGAAGTAATCTGCTGTCAGGATTATATTCAGTAATGGAGTATATTAAATTTATAAATGACAAATACAACAAAGCAGTACAACAAACAGCAAATACATCTGTGTGTGAACTGTCAAGTTTTAGGCGTTCTAACTATTAATAATTATTAATAGTTATAATAAAAAGAAATTTCCATGTACCATGCTAAAAGACTTTCCTGTAGGAAATAATACAAAATCACTGTCACATAAAAAGACAATCAAAGAGTAACCAAAATAATATAAAAAATAAAATATTACAGAGGAATGTCAGGATTTAATTACTAAAAATGTTAATAAACATAATATGCACATTCCATTCAAAGGTAAAACACAGAGACCAGTTAGGGAGCTATTCCAACGATCCAGGAGAGAGTAGCTAGAGGTTTATAAAGATCATGGCACCAGCAGTGGAGGTGGAGAGAAGTTGTAAATATGTTTTGGTCTCTAGTAGTCAACAGACATACATGGGGATGCATTGCAAGGTGGTCATAGTAAAGCTGTTAGGAGCCAAGCCCTGGAGCCAGACTGACTCAAGTCTACCATTTAGAGATGGATTTTGTGATGTTTGTAGTACTTGGCAATTCATGAAAATCTGTTATAATTTCTTCTCACTAAAACTATATACCAGGGGTGCCAAAAATATATATATACATTTTAAAAGATGTTATCTATGTATTACTTTTCAAAGTTGAATTGAATTAACAGTAGCAATGTGTAGTATGACGTTTGCTAAAGATGGCATTAATCAAATGAGTGCTGGCATTACCATGTGACAGCAGGACAGCCAAAGAAAATGGCAGAAGCATGGCTGTCATTGAAAGCTCAAGACCATTTTGAAGTGGTATTTGAAAACGTTGTTTGAGTTCCCCCCCCCCATTCTCCTGACTTAACACCCCTTGACTTCTACCTATGGGGGACCTTAAAGGATATGGTGTACCATAGAAAACTGGCTAGACTGGACATACTTTGGGAAGAAACTGAAAACAGTATGTGCAGCGATACAAGTGGATACTTTGGTCAACATTACTCAAGCAGTAATTCGTCTTAATCAGAAGTGTCTGGGCACTGATGGTAACTACTTTGAGCACCTCTTATAATTGCAGAAGTCAAACATGATTTGTATTCATCTCTTGTTATTGGTATATAGTAAGTATTACAATTTTAATACAGTTTTTTCCTTTCTCGAAATGTGTATACATTTTTTTGGCATCTGTTGTATTTACTTTTATATCTTATTTTTTATTCACAGCTTTAGAACCTTTTTTTAAAAGATCCCCCACTCAAGAAAAAAAATGCATAAGGCTCAAGCTCCACAAACCCTCTATCTGCCTCTTGTCTTAGAGTAGGTACATTTTAAGTTTTGATTCAGGCTGTTTAATTTCCCACTGGAAAGATTGTATTAATTGATATGTGTAGTTTCCTTAAAATTTTGCCAATATTAGCTATTACTAATTTTCTAAATTTGGCCAATCTGTTAAATGAAATATTAATTTGTTACTTTTTTAGTTCTAGTGATGCTGAACATATATTCCCATATATGTATTGCTCATTTGGAAATCTTTCCTTATAGACTGACTATCTGGGCCAGTCCTTTGTCATTTTACTATTAGAAAGTTGGTCTTTGTCACTTCACTGACACACAAATAAGTGCTCTATATAAATGTCAAATATTGTTATTGCATATGTATTTATACCACTTATCCTGTACACATTTCATGTAAGCATATGAGCTCTAAATGCTGTGTTTCCACTAGGAGATGGGCAGACATATACTATATCAAATATTTTATTTTATAGTTAATAGCCTTCACCTAGCATAGAACCAAAGTATTTTAAATGACCAATATTTAAAACAAAACCTAAATTGCTTAAACCAATACTACCACCACCACTTCTTCCACCGTTTGAGCCGCTAACTCCATTCAGTCAGTAACAGTTAAATATAAATGCCTCTCACTGGATGGGCCACATGTCTGGCCAAAATAATATTCCATTGCCCTGCTTTTAAATGAACACCAAAAACTTTTGTCTTTATTGTTTTCACTTAAACCCACTCTCCTTGAACTCTTCTGTAACTCATTTCCTTAGTCTTTCTCTTTTGTTCAATCCTTGGATTCCTGAAACTCACATACACATACACAAACATTCAAGTTTATGAGTCAAGGAGCTAATGAGAAAGTTGAAAACAAATTTTTTTTAAATGAATGTAAAATTTAGCTAATTCTGACACCCTATGAGGCCTTTGAACACACTTACATGATTGAAAATGCAATTCTAAAAACAGATGCAGGTTGATAATTACAAGACATACTGATGGACAGCTCCGAGAGAAAGATTTCCTCAATTCTGATTCAATTATGAAAAAACAAAAATATAAACATTAGCATTCCCAAATCTGCCATGTTCAAGATTAGGTTAAATTTTCACCAAGATGCATAATAAGCAAGCCTACAAAATTTAAATTTATTCAGGATAAAATTACCTTAAGAAAAGTTCTGAATGTTCACTTAGTTAACATAACTTTAACTTTTTTAAATGTAATAGAAATGTGACAGAAGAGTACACCAATGATGAAGTACACAGCTTGATGAATTTTCACAGAATGAACACCGTCAAGTCACTGGCCTGCAAGTTAGGAAACAGCACACCAGAACCTCGGGAGCGCCCCGGCGCCCACCCCCACTCACTACTTCTCACCAAAGTACTTACACTCTGACTTCTAACACAGGACATTAATTTTGCATATTCTTCACATAAATGGGGATCATCTCATATTTTTGTAATGTAGAGAAATAGTGCCTCCCAACATGGCTGATAGCCTAGTCCAGGAACACTCCCCCCAGTCCCCTACCCCTCCCCACCCCCTCACTACCACCCCTCCCCCGACCTGTGTCACTTCCTGGTTCTTCTCCCTGAGCCCCTCTTCCCGCCAACCCTAGCCCAGGGGCGGGAACCTGCTGTTACTATGGAAATGCTACGCTATAAATTTCCCCACCCCGCCTTTGTTCGGGGCTCAGACTTTGGGAACAACTCCTCTGAGGCCCCGCCACCCCCCACGTAAAATAAACACCCTGAACTTGGAAGTGCTGGAGTGCTGCTTGGTCTTTCCGGCTGGTGAACGGCTAGAGCCTTCTGCAACAGTACGTGGCTTCTTTATCGCATAGTTATGTTGTTTCATGTTATAATAATAGCCCAAGCACCCATGTTTTGTAACAGACTACTAAAGAATGCCTTCCTTCAGTGACAATAATTATTCCCAGAGTTGGGGTTCTTCTTTTAATATTTACATTTTAGATTTCAAATCCCAATCCGGAAATGATCTCAACAAAAGTTAATATACAGATTCAACCTATGAAGTATTAGGATAATTTTTTGATAGGGTAAAGTATAAATTTATACATGCAAAAAGGAAACAATAATTTTTATTATACCCAAAAAGTAATAATAGAGCATTATACATTAAAAATTTTGAAATAAAATCACTTATACAAAAATAAATTGTTTTTAATTGCAGATGAAATTAATTGCACGCATATCAAAATCATGTAATTTTGATTTACCTATTTTTGACTGCATAATTTATAATGACCACTCTTCCTTATCAGCCTGTGTCTTGGGTAGTTATGTTAGCAGATCCAGTGTTCCTCAAACTTGTCCTGTTTCTTCCAAGGAGGCAATGCTACTTACCGTCTCAGTAACAGTGCCATGTGCATCAGAATTCAGTATTCCTTTCTTTCATCTGTCTCAGACCAGCTGTTTTCTATTTTTTCTACAACATTAAATGTTACTAGGTTAAAACTAAAAAGAGAATTATTTTCCTCAAAAGCTAAAAAAGTAAACAAAAACAACTAAAGAAAAACAAAAAAAAAACTAAAAATATTTCATTTCCACCAGATTGTTCATTTTTCTCTTGTACAATGACATTTTCATTTTCTTTTACTTGATCTGACTTCTAACTAAGTTCATTCTTAAATTACAGGCAGCTATGCCTTTAAAATTTTTATCTGCAGCTTTCAGGAGACATGGGGACAAAAAGCAAAGTAGTAGACCATGACATAGCCACTGCTTGAGCCCCCGGAGGCCAGCCAACCTTTATGCCATGGGCAGCACGCCTCACTCTCTGTGCTAGGTCAGTAACTTTACACCATCTGGGCTGCTGCCCCAGGTTATAGGATTGACTAAACCCACTGTGATCCCATGTGTGATTCTTCCCAAGGAATTAAACAGAAAATATGTTATTCTCCCTACACAGCAATAAATCACAAACATTTGACTCCCATGACACTGCTTGAGGATTCATACAACATGCCCAAAGCCACAAAGCTTCTCTTCTATTAAAAATAAAAAGAACAATAATCTGTCATCTTGCAGGTATCATCACTACTAGATAACTCAGGAATTATTTTTATATGAATTCATATCGTTTGGGAAGGTAGAAACTCAATGAGTGGACCCAAGAAAGTGACTTGCTAACATAGTTTATATGGCAACAGCCCATATTAGGCAGTCCTAGAAAGTTAGAGCTCTACAGCTCCTGTCTTCATGAACTCATCAAAACTTCTCCCAAAGCCTCCCAGGGCTCCAAATCTCAATTTTGGATTTGCTGAGTTTTTGTTATGGGCTGAATTATGTCTCCCAAAAAAAATACGTGTACCTGAACTTATGAGTATGAATGTTTCCTTATTTGGAAATAAGGTCTTATTACATGTAATCAACTTAAGATGAAGTCATCACGGTAAGCCCTAACCCAATATGACTGGTGTCCTTATAAAAGGAAAATGCCATGTGATAACAGAGGCAAAGACTGGACTGATGCAGCAGCCAGCCAAGGAACACTAGGGATGAACAGCCAACATCAGAACCCAGGAAGAGGCCAAAAAAAAAAGCTCTATCCAGCATCTCAGAGGGAGGATGGTCCTACTTAGCTCCCAGTCTGTAGTGCTTTGTTGTGGCAGCCCTAGGAAATGAATACAAGCTATGATGAGTATATTAAGTAGAATACCAGCAAGGGTTCTATTATACGTAGTTCCCTTTCTTTTACAAAACTCCACACTGCCAACCAGAATAGTCACAATCTGGTATCATTCACTAAATCTGCTCAATTCTCAGTTCTCTATGATGAAATGAAATACTAAAAACAGTCCATCAGTTTGCTTTTGAAGAACTTTTCTGCTTATAGTTGAAGGTGAGTAACTGGCATTCTAGAAATTCACCACACTTCAAAAACAATAATAACAGCTAATATACACTGAGTGCTTACCATGGGCCAGGCACACTTCTAAGAATTCGTATGTATTAACTCATTTAGTTAGTACAACAACCCTGTGAAATAATAATATTATTATCATATAAATGAGAAAACTGAGACAAGAAGAACTCACTTGCCCGAAGTCACAGCTTGACAGCCCCGCCAGTGCAACTACAGAGTGTTTCCGACTAGCATGCACTATGTGTCTCTATTACTGGGTGAAGTTTCGACCACTCAGCTTATGTCCACTTTACTGTTTCTACTCAGTGTCTTTTGTCTTTCTCCATTCTGCCTGCCTTAATTCTCTCCTGCCTCGTTTTGGGCGTGCACCAAATTACCATTAGGCAATGCAAAGGACGCATACACAGCAGATAGGAGTTCTTCCTGCAAATGTGCTACTTCCTAGTTTTCCTAGAGCAGAGAGGTTAAGTATTTTGTCTTAAAAGTCCTTCTAGGACTGGGTTTGATTCCCAGTCAGGGAGCTACCCACATACCAAAAAGCAAAATAAAAAAATAAAAATAAAAAAAATAATAAAAAAAAGTCCTTCTATTCCAATTGAATTATAGTAAACAAAGCTCCTATTGATGTCAACCAGGCACTTAAGCACAGAAGGTGACACAGCAACTCTTCCTTTCACATACTTAATGTGCATAATCTCTAATCAGGATTTGGCTATGCCCTAAAGGAATTCCCTAAAAACCACAAACTGGAAGAGGTTCCTTCCTCTCTAAATCCTTTTAACATTTAGTGTTTCTTATACTGTTTATCAGAAACTACCTTCAATTTTAATTATTTGTATTCATATGTTACTTCTGTTTTTTTTTTTTTTTTTTTTTGCTTTTTGGTATGTGTGTAGCTCCCTGGCTGGGAATCGAACCCAGGAACCCAGGCCGCAGCGCTGACAGCGCCAGCGCTGAAGCCTTAAGTAACTACACCACCAGGGAACTCACAATTACTTCTGTTTTTGCGTTATAAATTCCTTGATGTCAAAAGTATATGGTATGTCTGTCTCCTCCACATTAACTTCCTTGGTCCTTGAATAAAGCAGGCCCCCAAAATACATTTGTTGAATGAATAACTGGAAAAATATATAACGACCATAATATAAGGCAAGTGACTTACTGTAATAATATGCTGAATTCTAGATATAAATTGATTATTCAATCCACTGAATGCAACATAAGAAAAAATTCACCTGAAAAATCAGTTCCTATCTGATATAAAAACTGTAACTTAAGATTTCAAGTTGAAAATAAGAAACAAAACAAAACAAAAAAACAAGAAAAAAAAAAAAAAACGAGATCTTTGCAGCAAGGTTTGTACCTTTATCTAACCTAAGACAGGTTAAGAAGATAAAGACTCCATTTAAAAGGATAAACAAAATACTATTATTTTTCAAAGATAAAGGAAGCATACAATTTGATAGGTGCAGGTAATCTATCAACATAGCTTAGTTCTGCTCTACAAAGATCCTTTACATTTGTCTAGTGACCTATGAGAAGACCTACTCTTCCTTATTTAAAAGATCATAATTTCTAAATATAAGGCAGTAAAATGCCCAGATTTTAGGTTTCCTAGCTCTCAATCTTAAAATATCTGAGCTGCAATGTGTTATTTTGGGCAAAATCGTTCCTTTTACCATTGAAACTGGATTCTAGTTCTAGCTCTACTACATCGAAATAGAAAAGATCTATTATTTATTGAGAATTTACAAGGCATACCTTTAAGTTGTATTTTTTTCATTTAATTTACACAATAACCCTGTGAGTTTGGTGAAAAAATAGACTTAACTAAATCATTTAAAATGTGGCAGTTCTAGGACTCAAATTCTGTTCCTTTCATCTCCAACTCATTCTCTTTATCTACTCAGTGGTAGCAATGCCTATCTGCCTACCCAATATCCACTCTTCTTCCTGATTTTCTGTACAATGGCTAATATCTCAATTAAAAAGTACTCATCCTCTAGGATGACTCCCAGTCATCCTAGATTTCCACCTCGTTGGGCTCGCTGAGTGTGGACTGGACCTAGTAACACTTCTAATCAGTAGAATAGGGCAAACGTGATGTGATGTCACTTCCAGAATTACGTTAAAAAAAGACCAAAGCTTCCATTTTGGATTATCCTCTCTCACTCCCTTGTTCACTCTGAGAAAAGCCAACTACCATATTGTGACCTGACCTGTGGAGACAGTCTCATGGCAAGAAGAGAAATTTTGTCTAACAGTCAGTAAGGAACTAAGGCCATCAATCCAACAACGTATTAGGGATTGAATCCCACCAACAATCATGTGTGAGCTTAGAAGTAGATTTTCCCCCAGTTAAGTCTTCATATAAAACCATAACCCCAAATGACACCTTGATTGCAGCCTAATGAGACACTCTGAGACAGAGGCACCCAGCTAAGCCTCCATCATGACACACAGACACTATAAGATGATAAATGTGGTTTCAGCTTCTAAGGTAGGGTAATTCATTATGCAACAATAGATAACTAACACCAATCATTTGAAGTTGCTGGGGCTATATGACCTATGAGATGTAAGTGTAAGTCCAATGAATAGGACTTGTGGTAAGGCTACTGTTTTCTTGATAAAAGGGTAAGTTCAGCCATTCTAATCATCTGGCACTTTTCCTTTTCTGATCCTTTTTCCAAGAATGTTGAAGTGATGCCTGAAGTTGGAGTTATCATAACTGTGAGGATAAAATCTAGAGGAAAGAACGTGGATCCCATATTAAATCATGGAGCTGCCATTCCAACACTGGACCGCTTTCTTCTTGACATTTTGTTATAAAAAAAGAAAGAAACCTTCTTTGAGTCTTGTTATTTAGAGGCAAATGCAAGTTCTAATTTACTCCTTTTCCAGCTTTGGCTGGATATTCAGTTTTCTCTATAAAACTGGAGGTTAATAACAGCCTCCTTTCCCACCCAAACAGGTGTACTGAAGTATTCTCATAAAATGTAATATAAATATGAGGCATTATTATTTTTTTATTTTAAGAATTCAAAATATTATTAATATTTAATAACAAGACCAGGTGTAATATTACTGACAATGAATAGATATGCTTAAATAATTTCAACACTTGGCAATATTTTAAAATAAGGTTTATTAATAAGTTTTTGAAAACTAAAATAAATTATTGTAATTGTTTTAATAATCACATCATAATAGTTTTTTAGTTGATGTAACTCAATAAAACCAATATAGAGTTTTAACTCTCTTCTTAGGCTATATATGGATTTGATGGAGCTGTATCTATGTTTTCAAAATAATTCACAAAAAATATGAAATATAAGCTCAATAAGTAGCAAATTAAATTCAATACTTCATCAGCTAGTATTAGTAATGTAACTTATAGGCTATTGCACATAAAGTGATTAAACAGTATGTCCTTGGTTGTTGCTATCAAGGGTATAGTTAATGGTGCTACACACGAAGTATCATGGTAGTTGTGTTTTTGAACAATGGGGCATCTATTTTCAAATCAGATTCCAGGCAGAAAGCACACATTCCCACCAAGGGAGCTTTAAAACCCACTTCCTATCTTCGCAGCACACAAAAGACATTGATTACAGCAAAGAAAACACAGATGGAGATGGTCAGGTTAGAGATACAGCATTATGTGACCACAGCTAGTAATTTGCAGAACAAACTCAACAGAAGCAAAGCCACTCTTAGAAATCCACAGATAAATCAAGCCTCTAGTCCATACTTAAAGACTGTATTTCAAGAGTATAAGGAAAACGGAAGACAGTTATGTATAAGCCTACAACAAAAAACAGACATCTCAGCTGATGCAAAAGCACAGGGAGGCTCTACTCTAGATCAAAATTATTTCCATGTCCTGTCTAAAGACTCTCCACAAGGCTCCTCAGAGAAGAGAAACTTGGGACTAACATCAAAAACACTTACTATGGTATATATAATTTATCACATGTAAGAACAAGTAAAAACTATGAGACAGTCATAATTAGTTCAAATGTTCTCAAAAAATACTTAAATTATCTTCACAAAGCATCAGAATTATGATGCTAACAGTACTTAACATTTATCGAGTACTTACTTTGTGCCAAGTGTTGTTCTAAGTCCTTTACACAGACTAACTCATTTAATCTTCACAATAACTCTGTGAGTTAAGTGTATGACGAAAAACTAGGAGGTGATAAGCTGTGTAGATAGTCTCACTCTTCACTACTACACTAAAAACACGTCCAGACGTTACTATCTGTTGACTAGGTCACATGGACTCTATCTGGCTATGAGATTCAAGCTACTATTCTCTAGTGTGGGCAAACTAAGTAAACAGAACCTGCTGTAGATATTTAATTAACAAAACACTTAAATCTAGGTATTTTAGCCATGTGTACTGGTTCTCTACTACTGTGAAATAAACTATCCCAAACACAGTGGTTTAAAACTAACAATCCTTTTTTTTTTTTTTTTTTTTGACCATGAATCTGGAATCTGGGCAAGATGTGTCTTTGCTCCGCATAGTGTCAAGCAGGGTGGCTGAAAGACCTGTTAGGGCAGAGAACGATTCTATGCCTGCAGGCTGAAATCATCTGAAAACTCACTCCTAGAATTGATCTATTGTCAGGTAGGACTGCAGTGTGGGTGGTCAGCAAGCATACCTGCACATCTCCTCACAGCATGTTGGCTGGATTCCAACAGTAAACATCCCAAAACAATAAGGGAGAAGTATGTGGCATTTACATGACTTAGCTTCAGACATCATATGGTATCCAGTCTATTAGTTAAGGCAATCACAAGTCAGCTCAGATTCAAAGACACAGACTCTATGGCTCAATGAAAAGAGTGCCAATGTCACATGATAGGACAGCCAGCGACAGGAGATACATTGTAGCAGTCATCTTTGGAAAATATCACTGTCACTACAAGGCAATTACAGCTTTTCAAAAGCTAAGTATAATGGTCCTACACAATAAATAAAGGAATTAAATAACTGATATCAACGATATCCTAATTAAATACCTCATGAGCTATTTAAAACAATTTTTTTCACTGTTTAAATTTCCTTGTATTATAGAACTCCGAGACATTACAATTTACAATTTAATTGCATGGGATCCAATTGCAACTTCCTGGGTACCAAATCTGAGGTTAAATTACCCTTCCAATGGGAACAGTTAAAAAATAAGGACTGATATCATGAAAGATCAGAATTTTTCTATCATCATGTTAAATTGAAAAAATGAGCACAGCCACTCAGGCTTTCAAAGATAAAGTGTCATTTTCAGTAACACCTACTACCTCTGAAACATTTCATCCTGCCCTGAAAAAGCACTGTAAATCACAATCTCAGTTCGCTTTATCCAAGAAGTCATGTCATTTGTAGATCCTTCACTGAGGACACTAGAAAACAACTCCATCACTGTAATTCATGTGCCTCTGGTCAATGATCAGCAGCAGTTATTGATTTCATTCTGATTACAAGTGCTCAGTATTTTGTGTCTAAAATTCAAAGTCATCTTCTTAAATGTGCTGCTGACTTTATCTCTTCATCATCACTTTCACCCCTGAGGCATACTGTACTCCATGCCCTTCCTCCAACTGACCTAAATTTTATACATTACTTAACTCAATCGCAGATCTTGATTTTTGTCCTCCCTCTGAATACACATCTACAATCCATGCAAAAGATACTCATGTGTAAGCAAAATTCTTATCTGAAAATGATTTGGAGACATATGGAAATTCTAAGAAGCTCATTCAGAGACACCACATAAAAACAAAGAGACAAGAGACAAAAGCACTCCCTACTTAGGGTGTGTTAGGCAAATAAAGGGTTCAGCAACAGTATTTGAGCCTTCTGACTTACAGGATAAAAGCTTAAAAGGGGTCAAAAGAATGTGAAAAAAACTGGAATAGAGCTGAATTCCTGTATGTTTCTAAGAAAGATAAGGAATAAGAACCTGGGGGCAGGATCTCAAAGTGAGCAGGTACGAGAGGGGAGAAATACGATTTACTGTCTCCCCCACCATGCTGTATAAATTCTGTGAAGACAAGGGTGGTTGTCGGTTTGTTCACTGTAACAACTCCAACACCACAACAGTACACCTGACAGGTATCAGATACTCGACTTGTCCTTATTAAATGAATGAGTGATACTGATAGCAATAATCCTTAAGATAAAACGCAATGAGAGACAGGAATCCATTCTTTTTCTCTTTTGATAGCAGACCCTGTACTTTAGACCTCCGCCCTCTTAACCTACCCATTCTGTCTCCCTCCTCACAAGTTTCAGTCAGCGCAGGATGCTACTCTCTCACATCTGGACAGCGGGAATGCAGAGCTGTGCCTTCCCCTTACAGATGAAAAGGAATACCTGCTGAGAGGAAAACCCATTCACATGAACACAAAAGGTCATCTTTGCAGTCCAACCGCAAGTACACCTTCTGTAAGGAAGCAATTACCTGGAGCCTGGTCTTTTTACTAGCATGTTAAGCTGACTTTTCATTTGCAGGGTCAAAAGGTCAGAGAGTGGTCACCCAAGGGTGGTACTTGCACATCTTTCTTTCTTGCTAGGTCCACTGAAAATCAGTAAAGAACAGGTTTTTTTCTTCATGTAAAGTCTTCTTCTTAAAAAACTTCCTCTTTCAGTTCCCTTTTTCTCTGTCAGTCTTGATGACCACTACTGCTTTCAGAAATGCCCGGTCAATAGCACTATATGTGCACAAGGCCATGACATGGACTTTCTCTTTTCCTTCACACTCTGGGTAATTCTGCCCTGATTTCCAGGCCTGTCTACAGCCAAGTCACTTAAACCCCAGGGTCTCAGCTTCTTCGTTTATAAAACTAGAGGACAGGAATAAATAAACTTAACGGTCCTTTCTAGTCATAAATTCTTCAAATCAATACGTAATTAAGAAAGGATTCCAAACAATAATCTTTCCGATGGTGTAAAATAATGACATTAATTGATTCTTGTAATCTAATGGTATCACGTATTTTCCTTTAACCAATAAATAACCAAATATTTACTAGGTACTCATTATATGCACAGCATTGTGCTGCTTAGATATTTCAAAACTTGTATTTATGAATGATATCTACTTGAGTTTTGATCCACATTTTGGGAATTTTAGATTCTTGTTCCAAATTCTTATAAATTGCATGATTTGTTCATTTATCCATTTATTCAAGAGACCATCAAGAAGCTAAATGTTTATTGATTAACTCTCAATAAAGGATTGATCAGACTACTTTATAATGGAAGATGTTTAGTTTTTGATATTTGTTTAACTTTCTGAACTAGAATAATGGATGAGCAAGCTAACTGGTGATCAAAACCTTCATTTACAAATGTTTCCAGAACTTGCTGAGCACTTACTATAGACCAGTGCTGTATATTACACCTTCAAAACTGCCCTCTAACAAAGGTATATCATCCCACAGAACAGATGACAAAAGAGACAAGGGTTGTAGCAAATTGTACACCAAATCACAAATTCCTGAATCTAAAGCTGTCATTCCCAAAGGTCATGAGCAATTTCCAAACAACATTCTAATTTTCTAAATTTCTGTTCATCTCATACTCTTGTACGTAAACTTGCTGCAGTTTCACAATTAAAATGTAAACTTATTCACTATACCATCTCTTCTTTGTTGTTACTCTGAGTAGTCAGTTGATGTACAGTATGGGAAGTTTTTACTGAACGACACTGTTTTTGCCTTGTTGAAAGTATCAAATTTGAGGGCTGTCACAGTGAAGATCAGTGTGTCCTTGGGAGAGAGCCACAGCTATAAAAATTTTCTTCCCCAAGCAATTAAAGGGGTGTCTGGTCTGTTCGCCTTCAGGGTTCGGAATAAGACCCATCTGTTTGTGCCTTTATACAAATGACCTGATGGCAAAATTATCTTTCGTTTCTCAGATGAATACATCTAAATAGGTTATTAATCATCATTAAACAAAAAAACCTTTATATCATCTTAGAGACCTGTTTAAAGCTGAACATGGTCAGATTAAAATACAATGTTTTTAAAGTTAAGCTTCAAATTGGCTTGGGAACAATAATAAACACTGTTATTACACAAGGAAGAAAAATAATAGAAGATATTAGTTTGTTAGTGGGAAATGGAATCCCTGGCTCAACACAATCTGGCTGACAGCACCAAAACCTTTAATGGAATTTTAGTTATAACCAGAGAAATAAATACAATCAACTCTATTGATTGATTGTTGCAATGTGGGAGTCAGGAAAGAAAAGTGTAAATGATTTAAAAGGAATTACAAATTCCAAGGGAAAATGATAAAACTGCAAATATACAGTTAGATGTTGTTTGGTAAGATTTCACAGAATTAAAATAAATGAAAGCATTACTGCTAGTTCTGTTATGCCTGTTCCTGACTAGCAAGATATTAAATATATTTCATTAAAAGGCATGAACCATTATAAGGATGAAGGAAATACTGCCTAGAATTCTAAAAATTAGAAACCTAGGGAGATAGGGTATGTTTTGACTATCTGGGGAAGGTTTGTTCAAGTTGTAAAAAATAATGTATTTAAACACTTACTAGGTTCCAGTCTGGCCAGGTCTGAAAAATACAGAGGTAATTAATAAAAACCTACTCACTTCAAGGAGTTTATCTACCACTGCAAGGGAAAGACAGGAAGAAAAAGGAAGCTAACAACTGTTGAGTATCCTATATACCAGCTTTGTCCTAATAGATGTTTTGCAGCCAAGAGCTCATTTGACACACAACTTGGACAATTACTCCCATGTTACATTATTTTCCCAGCATTGCTCCCATTTTACACAGAGCTCACCAAAACTCAGAAAAATTGGGTATCATTCCCAGGATCACACAGTAATATAGTTAAGGTAGGATTTAAAACTATTATAGCTCTTCTTTCCACTATTCAAATAACTGTATCTAAATATAACATACAACAGGCTGAAAGCAAGGGTTGCTTAAAAGACAAACTATGCTCATGAATAATCACATTTCACTTACATGGACTCTACCAAGTAACTGCAATAGAAAGGAATGGATTAGTAATAATGGAGATGTGGCTTCCATTCCAAGGTAGGGAGAATAAAGCATTGCCACAGCGGGCAGGTGATGAAAAACAAAGTTTTCTTCCATATAGACAAGTAATGTCAAAAAAACAAACTATGGAATTATTAGTCAAAAATACTTTATTCATTTATATAAATAACTATTATTTCTGAGTAAGTATGAGAAAACATGAAGACAGCTTGGGCACACCTGACTTTTTTAATAATAGGCAACATATTCACAAATTCATATCATGAAAGGCAAATAATTTCTTGTTTTGTTTTTTTTTGTTTTTTTTTTTTTTGCTTTTTGGTATGTGGGTAGCTCCCTGACTGGGAATCGAACCCAGGCCGCAGCGCTGACAGCACCAGCGCCGAAGCCTTAAGCCACTGCACCACCAGGGAGCTCCCTAATTTCTTAATAACAATACTGAAATACAGACAGTTAGATATTTAATAGCGATACAAAAGCTATGCAAAAACATTTTAATCGACCCAAAAATATACTTAGTAGTGATAATAAGTATATTTTAATCAATATTAATTAACTTTGTCAATGAGAACACTAAAATCTGTCAACCTGAACTGTTTTTGTTTGTTTTTTACTCTCTAGGGTGTATTCAGCAACAGCCCATCTGAACTTGGATTCCAGATTCACAACACTAATGGGAACTCTTGGCCTCAATTTCAGCTGTTTCATGAAAGAGAAAATGCTTTCAAAGAACAGGAACACATTTAAAAACCCTTCAAAATATGACTTATTGACAGAAACTGTATAGCACTGCTGAGATACTTTTAAATGTCTTCAAATTTCCAAGAATACTGTGGGTATGTTTTATTAATAGGCACAGGTTGCACTCAGTTGACTCCTGAATCCCATCAACACTACGGGTTGTGGAATGTTAATGCAGATATTCAAGGACAACTATAGAAACTTAAACCTCATTCATACTTACATGCAAATCTCTTCTAAAACTGCATTTATTCTCAGTGTGCTGCACAATTCTTAGAGAAGCAGTAATTTGATGGATTTTAAGACAGTTCAGTAACAAAACATGAATAAGCAGTCTACATTTGTCAACCAATTTCCTCACTGGAAGCTTAATACCTGCACCCTGACCAATAATTTTAAAGTGTTTAAAACACTTTTATTTCTGCTTAGCTTTTTAATACATTTAAATTTCAGTTCAATTTCAGTATGTTTGGATATGTCAATTTAGAATATGCAACCAAGCAGGGGATTAGTTAGCGCTTTTTTTTTTTTTTTAATTTAATTTAATTTAATTAATTTATTTATTTTTTAGTTAGCTCTTTCAGAGACCTTTAAATACCAAACAAGTCCTGAGTAAACAGTTTGGTAAATGTATTTAACAAATGCTTAAGATAAGACATGTGCTATAAACTAACTAAATATACCTGACACACATCTATAGAACATTCCACTCAACTAGAGTATACACATTCTTCTCACGTGTACATAGATAATTCTCCAAGACAGAACATATGGCAGGCCATAAAAAAAAGCCTACAAATATATTTAAAAGGATTGAAATTATACAAAATCTGTTTTATAGCTACAGTAGAATGAAACTAAAAATCAAAAGTGCAAAGAAATTTAGAAAAATCACAAATATGAAGAAATTAGAAAACACACTTCTAAATAACCAGTAAGTCAAAGAAACAAGCACAAGGGAAATTAGAAAACACATTGAAATAAATTAAAATGAAAATACAACACACCCAAACTTACAAGATATAGCAAAGTCAGTACTTACAAGAATGTTTATAGCTGGAAATATCTGTATCAAAAAAGAAACATCTCAAACCAGTAACTTAATCTCCCACTCTAAGGCACTGGAAAAAGAAAAGCAAACTAAACCTCTGGCAAGCAGAAGGAAGGAAATAATAAGGATTAGAGCAAAAATCAATAAAATAAAAAAGAAAATAGAGAAAATCAACAAAACCAGAAGTTGAACGTTTGAAAAGATCAACAAAATTTACAAACTTTTGCTAAATTAGCAATAACAAAAAATTCAAATTACTAAAAATCAAGACTAAGAGAGGCCATTATCACCACCCTTATATAAATAAAAAATTATTATAAAAGGATACTATAAAAAACTATATGCTAACAAGTTAATCTAGATGAAATTGACAAATTCTTAGAAATGTACAACAACCAAAATTATTTCAAGAAGAAATAAAAAATCTGAATAGACTTAAATCAATTACACAGATTGTGTTAGTAATTTTAAAACCTCCCACAAACAAAGCCCAGTCTTAAATGGCTTCACTAGTGAATTTTAACAAACACTTAGAAAAAAGAGTTAATACAAATTCTTCACCAATACTTACTAAAAATTAAAAAGAAGGGAACACTTACTAACACATTCTATGAGGTCAGTATCACCCTTCTGACATCAAAACCAAACAAGTAAAAAAATAAAAACTATGGACCAATATGCCTTATTAATATAGATCATCCACAAAATACCAGCAAATGGGATCTAGGATCATATTTTTAAAAAATACTGTATACTATCCCAGGAATGCAAAGTTGATTCAATATCCAAAACTAATTAATGTAATATATTATTTAATAGAATAAAGGAGAAAACCAATAATAATCTCAACAGAAGCAGAAAAACAATTTGACAAAATAATAGAGGCTTCATGAGAAAAACACTCAGCAAACTAGGAATAGAGAGAAATTTCTCAATGGGATAAAGCACATCTACAAAAACCCATAGCTAACAACATATATAATGGTAAAAGACTAGATGTTTTCATGTGAAGATCAGAAACAAGACAAGAATGGTATTCTTAGTCTATCCAGCACTGTATCAGGGCAATTAGCCAAGAAAACGAAATAAACATCATCCAAATTGGAAAGGAATAAGTAAATTCTCTCTATTTGTACAAGTAGATGACATGATCTTATATGTAGAAAATCCTAAGTAATCGATCTAAAACACTATTAGATCTAAAAGTGAGTTCAGCAAGGTAACAGAATACAAGATAAATATACAAATTCAATTCTACTTCTGGGCACTTGCAATGAAAAATGTGAACATGAAATTAAGAAAACAATTTCATTTATAATGATATCAAAAAGAATAAATTACTTAGAAATAAATTTAATAAAAGATGTATAAAATGTATACTCCAAAAACGCTAAAACATTGTTGAAAAAAATGAAAGAAAACCTAAATAAATAGAAAGACAGTCCATGTTCATGAATCAAAAAACTTAATATTGTTAAGATGGCAATACTCTCAGAATTGACGTTACTAATATGTCTAACCAATAATTACTATCAGTTTCCAAAGCATCCTTAAAAATGTCATCCCTTTGGAGAGACTTCAAACAATTATGTACAAACACTTAAACTGTATTCTCCTATAAACTTCCACGATAGCTTTGCACACACATACATTGTTCTGCCTCCTCACCTGTGGCAGTTCTAGCAAAGTTTATTTTAAAATACAAGTTCATCAAAACACTTCAACATCAGACAGTCCAAACACTGTTGAAAGAAATTGTTAAAACTCTTCACTGTATCTTGGCTTATTTTGGATATTCTGCTCTAGACCTTGAATTTTGCCCAGGGTCATGGTGTAGGGTTGCCAGATTTAGCAAATATAAGCAATTAAAAAACAAGGTGCTAAATTTATTTAAATTTTAGATAAACAACAAATAATGTGTCAGTATAAGGATGCTTCATGCAATATTTGAGGTGTATTTATAGTTTTTAATATGGCGTAGGACATACTTATTATATTAAGATATTAGCTGCTTAGCTGAAATTGAAATTTGACTGGATGTCCTGTATTTTATCTGGCAATTCTGTTTTAGAGGACAGAAATCAGACATCCCGTATTTCCGGAACCATCTTCACTTAGCACTAATGTCACACTGCCTAAAGCTGCATTTTTGTAAAAATGCTTCCAGGCTAATCCAATCTTGCCCTCTCTTACTCTACTTGCTTATCCTAGCTCTGTTCCTACCAGAGTGTTTTGATATGAATTCTGATTACCTCTTCAGATTTTGCTCTAGCTCAGCTCCTTGCTTTAAAACAGCCAAGTCTCTACCAGTAGCTCCCAATATAAATTAAACTGAGGACTTGTAAGCTATCTAAAAATTCTTTTCCACAGACTCTAGGAGTGAAACAGAAAGGACAAAATAATAATCAAGATACATTCATAGTCACAAAGGAGAAGAACTCAGCAGAAGTGAGGCAATAAATATTTTCTGTAAGACCCTGTGTTTGGAGAATACAGACCAGTACACACAACCAGTGTTGACCAGAGGTCACAAGCTCACAGACATAAACATGCTTTACTTGATCTATGGTGTTTTTTAGAATTTTCAATTAATTACTCAAATTTAACAATCAGGATACTACTTAAAAACTCTCTCTGTGGTTTCTATTGAAAAATAAGATTTAGAGGGAAGCAACAAAATGGTGGCGTGAGAGGAACCTCTGAAAAACTCCCCTGGAGATTACAACTAATAAAACACCTATACCTCAACCAAGAACCCTCTACACATCACACAATTATAGCTAAGAAAGTCACTCGTCACATTAAGGTACCTGCAGGCAGGCTTGTAACTCTACCGCTGGAGGAGGGAAGAGGAAGAAGGTGGTGGGAGAGTGCTCTGGACCTCACCGTGGGACAGAGCAAAGGAGGCCCAGAGGCCCCCGCAACTACCTCCCTTTGGCCATAGGAGATGCAGACCAATCCACAAAATGAAGCAGCCAGACTTCACTCTGGTTCCTAGAGGAGGAGGAGTGAGTGACTGGGCGGTAAGGAGCCGCAGTGGGAATGCTCCGGCCAGGAAGGAGAAGGAGCCCACAACCAGCACGGTTTGAAAAGACCAGCATATAGGACTCATTCAAAGGCTCAGGGGTGAAAAAGGCTCAGAAGAATCCGGAGAAAAAGAACACTTCAGAGATAATAAAAAGAATTATTCCGTAGCGTGCAGGGCAAAACGAGAAAGATGCAATCACATTCAAACTGTCTGCATGATCCCTGGAGCCACAGGAAGAAAACAAAGCAGCAAATGCCCCTCCCCCACCGGCCTCTGCCCACCCAGTATCAGCAGCTAACACCAAAGAAACTGCAGCAGCGAGGGTCCAGAGAAGCCGCCAATACGAGAAACCAGAGCAAGGTAGCTCAAAATAAAGAAATGGGGACAGATAACCCATCAGAAACAGAGCTCAAAACAATTATTATGCAAATGCTTAAGGAACTGAATAATAATTTGAACAGAGAGATAGCAAGCATTAAAGAGGATTTATAAACCATTATGAAGGACCAGACAGAGATAATACTACATTAACTGAAATGAAGAACAGAATAAAAGTCATCAAACTAGATAAAATAGAAGTACAAAGCAGTGATTTGTTGGAAAAGCCACAAAAAACACTCAACCAAAACATAAAAACTAGGATCCAAAAAATTAGGATGAAGTGAGATTTGTCTGGAACAATATTAAATGTAAAAATATTAGAATCATAGTTGTACCAGAAGGGACAGAGGAAAAATAAGGGACCAAGAAATTATTTGAAGAAATAATGACTGAAAATTTTCCTAACCTGGCTAAGGAAATAGACATACAAGTCCAGGAAGCACAGAGAGTCCCAAACAAGATGATCCCCAACAGAAACACACCAAGACACATCATAATTAAAATGGCAAAAGTTAAAGAAAAAGAGAAAATTCTAAAAACAGTAAGAGAAATCCAAGCAGTAACTTATAAAGGGGACACCATTTGACTCTCAGCTGATTTCTCACCACAAACTTAAATAGGCCAGAAGGGAATGGCAGAAAATATTCAGTGTGATGAAAACCAAGGATCTACAACCAAGAATAATGTACCCAGCAAGGCTAGCATTCAAAACTGATGGAGAGATAAAGAGCTTCTCAGATAAGAAAAGGCTAAAGGAATTTATCACCACCAAACCAGTACTACAAAGAATGTTAGAGGGACTTCTTTAATATGGGAGGAGGGACAGAAGAGTGGGTAAAGTAAGGGAAAAGGATGGAGAAATTTAGTTTGATTGTTAACATAAAATTGAAAGCAACAAAGAAACAAAACTCATGAACACAGTCAATTTAGTAGTTACCTGAGAGTAAGGGGAAGGTGGGTGGGGGAGAAGGGACAGGGACACAAATATATGGTGATGGAAAGAGAACTGACTCTGGATGATGAACACATAATACAACACATAGACGATGTAATGTAGAATTGTACACCTGGAACCTATGTAATTTTTACTAATCAATGTCACCCAAATAAATTTAACAATAAAAAAAGGAAAGAAAAAGAAGCCCCAGGCTTTGGGCCTGCAACCTATCCGATAATCAGAGACTGAAACTGAAGAGCCACCTAACAACCCACTGACCCCACCACTCACTGTCTCACCTGCATCCTACACTTGATCTTAGCCGAAAGGCCGAGAAGCGATCACCTGCATCCTGCTGTACACATGACTGCCTTGGAGTTTGTGAGCTTCTCTTACAAACCCTTCGTTTTTCACAAGTCCACCCTACCAACCACTCTGGTTCTTACTTTCCATCCACAGAGGCTTCATGAGTTAATTAGTCATGTCCGCCTAGCAGATCCCCACCTTCCACTGTCCCCACTAGTCTTTCCCACAATGTACCTGGTTATCTGGACATAAAATAAAGCTGAATTCCACAGGAGATAGAGCTTTGCCCATGGGATAAGGACAAAATATCCTGAGAAAATATGTATCAACTTTTACACATAAATGAAGAGAATTGTGAGGTTTAGAATCCTGGAAGTACTGCATATTAAATGAACAGCATTACATTCAAATTCAATTGGAACAAGTTCAGTGCTTTCACTATTATTAGAGCAATGATAAATGCAACACAAACTCCTTAGTCAAAAGAACTGTAGCACAAGTATGTTTTCCTACTCAAAGCAGTGTTTGTAAATTGTATATCTGTCAAAAATTGAAGACAATCTGAAGCAAAGCATCTAAATCAGCAAATCTTCATGTTGAAATTCACTGACCTGAATATTACAAAGAATGTAAATGAGACATTGCCACAGATTATACCAACAGAATACTTAGTAAACACTGCACACCAGTAACCAAAAAGAGAGGAACACAGACTCCCAATGTATGTAGAACATTATCTCACATTTACTCGGCAAACTTCCTCAACTTGCAACCTGTCAAAGGTTCAGTTATCCAAAGCTGATAAGAGATGATACTGGCCTTTTTCACAAGTCACTTCACACAGCAAAGTAAATTAAAATTCCCTAACTGATTTAAAGAAACAATTATTTTATTTTATTTTATTATACCATTCATATGTGATTCATTGGGTTCGTGATTCAGGACATCGTATGTGTATCCATTTTCTTTTCTCATTTTTAGATAGTCATGAAATCGTTTTTAAGAGAACCCAGACATACCGTTTTCCTATAGAACTGTACTAGAATTGTGGGTTTTTTTCTATTTTTCTTTTCTTCATTGGTTTCTTTTGCCTTTCCTTTCTCCCCTTTCCTCTTCTTTTAATATTTAACTTCAGAGACTTCTCTAAAGCAAAAAGTACTTTGTTTCTATCAGGGTTAAATCAGAGTTACACTTGGCTTTTTGTCATCAGGGAAGGATATGTGAGGGAAGGAGTCAGCCATCATTCATCTCTGTACCCTGCCCATCAGCACCTTGATTTCTTCTGTTTGCTTTCTACTCTCTATGGCTGAGTACTGGTGGGTGTTACATCCCTCTGTGTACTACATCCTACTATGGCACAGCCATGCTCTGGAAAGACAGTACCTGCCCTCTTTCCCCCTTAAAAAAAAAAATGTACTAAAGTCCTAAACAAGCAACTTACAGAAAAGTAAAATTCTATCAGTTCTCAGCCTTTCGGCTAAGATCAAGTGCAGTGAAAAGTAAAAGTCTAAGTAGAAACACCATCTTTCAGTATTTATGTATCATCTCACTCTCTCTTCCTCCTCTCCCACTGCCTATTCATCCAGTTTTACTTTCTAATGGCAAACTGCTGCTAAAGAAAGGAGTAAGTACATTGCACTTAATTTTCTATGTTTTGTTATTTATAACAATGCAAGTCCAATTAACTTCTTGGATATGGAATTCTATCTATTACTGATTCTATAATTAAGACTGACAGCTCAAAAATAACAATTCCTATGATCTTTTCTTCTTTCCCTCATGCATTATAGAATGAAAATATCAAGCGAGAGTAGAACAGATGTGCATTAGTTTCCTGAAGCTGTTACAACAAATTATCACAAACTTGGCACCTTAAAACAACAGAGATTTCTTTTCCCACAGTTCTAGAGGCCAGAAGGTCAGAACCCAACAGGACCACATTTCCTCCAGGGGCTCCAGGGAAGACTGTCCTCACTTCTTCCAGCTCCTAGGGCTGCCCTGGAATTCCCGGGCTGGTGGCTGTATCATTCTAACGTCTAACTCCATCTCATATGGCCTTCTCCTCTGTTTGTGTGACCTTCTGTTCTCTCTTATAAGGAGCCTTGTGATGGCAAATAAGGCTCACCTGGATAATGCAGGGTAATTTCCCCATCTCAAGGTGTATTAAAACTTAGTTACATCAACAAAGTCCTTTTAGCTAAATAGGGAAGCATTTACAATTTACAGAAATGAAGACTTGATATCTTTAAGTGGCAGTTATTTATACTATAAGATGAGAACAGTAATACATGTAAAATGTCTGAATTGGCTGCAGATCACTAGCCAGCATATGCTATCTTTCAAATATAGAGCACACTGTGAATACTACATTCGTACTAAACAAACCCTAGTTGTAACAGTCACCCTCAGCATTTAGTAGCTGAAAGATTCAAGATGCTTAACTGGGAAAATCACCCAAATGGCAAAGTGAGTTCAGCTTAATTAAGAAATAATTTGAGGAGGGGGTGGGAGAGGAGGGGGGGAAGCTAAATATAAGGTGATGGAAAGAGAAGTCACATTAGGTGGTGAACTTATTATACATCAAGTAGACAATGCACTGTAGAATTGTATGCCTGAAACCTATGTAATCCTTGCTAACAGATGTCACCCCAATAAGTCTAACAATAAAAATGAATTAAAAAAAAAAAAGAAATAATTCAAGGGGCAAAACTGTAACTTTCAGAACTTGATGAGGACCCAGTCTAGAAAACACTCTAGGAATAGAGTAAAGTTCTATTATTACAAAACCAACAAGTCTTGCTATAGAAACAAAAATACAACATATGTTGCAATGTGATCCACCTATAACACTCTGGTTGAATGGAAATGAAAGCAAAAGAGAGGCAACAACATACTCTTTCTGGGACACCACATGAAAACCCATATTAAGCACTTCATGACAGCAAAAGCAACTACAATTAATTGTGAAACTTAAAGGGAAGGGAAAAAAGTTTTACAGAATTTGAAATAGAATTAATTTTGGAGAAAAAGGAACACAGAGTAGATGACTAATTTGGTCAAGCTTTCTCTAAGATAGGTTACAATCACAGACAAATATTTAAAATATGTGCATTCTAGAAAGAGAGCAGAATGTAATATACTATTTAAAGGTTAAAAGAAATGGGAAAAAGTTGTCTTCATGTGAAACCATGAAAGCATTTTTTAAAGGTCAAAAGCTGGCCTTGTCACATTAACTTTAAAAGAGACACATAAAATATTAATTTATTTTCATCGCTGTGGACAGGAAATATGAAAGAAAGAATATTTACTTTTTTATGAAGATCCAATCAAAGCTGTCTTGTCATAAGTAGGAGCTGGAGAGATATTCTTCAGCCCACCTGGAAAGTTTACGTAGCATCTTGCTGCTCTCTCTCCTTCATAAAATTCAAATACCTCAGAAAACAGATTCAAGTATTTCATTAACTAAGTTTCAACCCTTCTTCTATACCTTTTCTGAATTTGCAGCCTAGAGCGGAAGCAAATTCAGAAAATGGTGGTGATAGTATCTTCTACCCACGACTGACATGGTGTTGACAACTCCAAACTATGAACTGACAAGTCCTGAAATACAATGACAGTAAGGGAATAATCAGAAATTCGCTGCCATGATAACATTACCAGATATTTCCTGAGTGCTTACTTCCAGCGAGGTACTGTGCTTATCGATAAGCACTTAAATGATCTCTTTAAGTTTTCACAAAAATCTTATGAGAAAGTTACTATTTGTCTGGAAATTTTGCAGCAAAGGAGAATGAAGTCAAGACCCCAAGACTAGAAGTGGTCAGGCCAAGCTTCAAGTCCAGTCTAACTCCAGGGTGGAACTCCTCATCTGTTGCTGCTGCTGTGTGACAGCACCAAGCGCTTGATGAACGCTCACTGTGTGCCAGGCACTGGCATCTCACACACCTATGGAGACACTCCTCCCGACCGGAGGGAAGTACTTTTATTAAACCAGCTAAGGAACCTGCCACACAAAACGATCATGTAACTTGCCCACAGTCACACAGTAAGTGGTAGATCAGCATCTCTGAACAAAACAGAAAGGAAATCTAGTCATCTAACATGGCTGTTGAGGGATGGATGACTACCTTAAATCTCCACCTCCTTGACTTCCATGCCTAATATCCCAGCCAGTTCCCTCCTTTTTCAAAGGTGAAGATCAAATAGCATCGTCACTTTTAATACATTTTAATGGGGAAAATAGTGCCAGGTTTCCTAGAAAGGGGCCTCCTCATCAAGTCAGAAATAATACAAGCACCAAAAGGAAGTCTAAAACCACTTTCCAACTGCAGTGTTCAGTCAGGTAGGCAATGGCATTAAAAAAAAAAAAAAAAAAAAAACAAAAAAAAACAAGCCACACTGCCAGCCTTCATCTGAGGGGACTTTCAGGTGCATCTAAGTGGCTGTTGGCACAAATCTAAAGAGAGAAGAGAGCAGACTTCAAAGAGAGGAACGGAGGAATGATTTAGTCCAAAGCAGAAATAAGCAACAAGTAAACCAAAAAGGCATCTGTATGTGTACATATGCTGTTTCCCCACGTACCCTGAGAAAATTCATGAAGACAATCTCTTGCCTTGGTTTGTAGAGCCAAGTACATCCATGGAAAATGTTTCCTCTAGTTCTTATGAATTCAGAGCTAGGATCAAGTTAGGGCAACCACTGCTTACCATTTTAGTTTCCCTTTAATGTTAGAATGGGAAACAGTCCCCTAGTAGGGAGAGTGCAGTGGTGATGGGGAGGGAAAAAGTGCTTTAAATTACTAACTAGATAGTAATTTCTTCCTATTGTCTGTCTCACTCACACACACACACACACACACACACACGATACACAAAAAGTACAAAGGGGCACTGTACCAATATTCAGTATAATCTGCCAAAACTCAGGGCAACATGGAAGAAAAAAAGGAATCTACTCAGCATTTACTCAGAAAAGTGATATCCAAAATATGAGTGACCAGTAGGTACAGCCCATCTTCCTCTTTCAGTTTTTAATAACCCACTGCATTTCTTACACGATCAGGAAGCAATGAAAAAGAAAAAGAGTGAGGCAAATAAAAAAAAAAAATAAGTGACTAGCAAATATGATATTAGTGTTCAGACTTATTAAATGTAATTGTTTTAATAGATATACAATGTTTAAAACAACAGATAAAATCATTCCATATCTCCTGTTCCACCTGTTACTATTACTAGTCTCGTCTTTGATTTCTAACGTCATCCCTACCAATCTCCCTGTCACCACAGGGAAATTAGTCATGGTAGGACAGCAGTCTTGCCATGTAAATCAAAGATAGAATTTTCTTGTCCAATCAATGACTTCAATACCTATACTCTAAACTCATGAAGATTTAACAGCAGTCAACAACCATTAAGTTTTAGAAACAGCTGTGTTCTGGCTCTACAACATGCACCAATATCTCAAAAATAACATTGCCTATATAAGGATAAAGTTAACAGAAAAAAAAAAAAACTCATGGCATATTCCACTGAGGAAAATGAAATAGGAACCCATGGACATTTTGCAGAAATACCAATTCATGAATAAAACATTTGCATAGTATACTGCCTCAGAAGGAATCACTCATCATAAATGCTTCTATGACATGAGATAATATGCATGTATTTAAACTCTTCTTTTTGACAAATGACAGACTATCATCAAATCCTTCCATATTCATTGGAAAAACATTGCCAGTCCAAACGCTAACAACACCCACTGCCTCTTTGGATGTGTGGTAGGAGGTTGTGGGGTAAGGGTACTGCCCTGGTTCATGTTCAAAGCACAGTTTTATACCCTTACAGAATGAAATTTAAAAAGTAAAAGAAAAGCTGCAGAAATAACCAACTCTTTGGGGGAGAAAATGTGGAGTTTGGATAAGCTAGTCTCAAATCCATTCACCATATTGCATATAAAGATTTATCTTAAAAGATTTCCAAAAATAAGGCTATGAAATCATATTAACAGAAGGCTGCTCAATATTATTATTTATACTCTGCTGACTTTCAAAAAGGAATTCGATTTCATATACAATAAAAGACACATCAAATCAGAGCTGATAAAATAGCAGTTTGGCACAATGGTTATGAGCCCAGACTCTGGAGGTAGAGAGGATGGAAGCTGAACTCCATCACTGTAACTTACTAACTCTGTGACCTTGAGCAAGTTACTTTACACATCCCTAATCCTCAATTTTATTGCCTGTAAAACTAAAATGCTAATACCTGCCTCTTAGGGGGCTGCGTGAAATAACATATGTAATGCACAAAGTGCCAGTAACATGCTAGTGTTCAAAAATATGTGCTCAAGAAACTAGAGATACTGTTAATTTTGTAATTAATAATAGCAAAAGATTCTAGAAGAGGACTCTCCCAACTGCCAGGTTGCCCTTATTTAACTATTTAAAAAAAAATCTATAAGATTTTTTCATTAAGAACCTAACCCCTTTCCAATTTTAGTATATGTGCTGCGGAAGCAAGCATGTAACCCCTTTCCTCATCCAAGAAAAAAGTCATTTTGCCTTGACACAAAGATGGCCTCTAAGAAAATGTGCCAACCTGAGAGAAAAAGTTGCTCAGGACTTAATTGTGCATTTGTTTCAAGGGCCTAAGCAATTGAGACACTTGAGTTTTATGTCATAAAAGAGATAGCAATGACTTCCGTCCAAAATATTTTAAGAGCTGGAACTACCAGCTGGCTACTTTAATCATGATTTCTATTTTTAAGAACTGCATCCTCCTGTGTCCCCAGACTGAATTAGGCACAAATTGTTTCCCCTGAGAATCAAGCAAAAAAGTAATTTATTCGACAATGTACAACTAATTGGTAAAGCTTTTGACAAAGGAGATTATTCAGCTTTCTTTTTGAGAGCAATCAGCCACGGGATTCACCTGCCTTGCTAACACCATGGATGAAGATCTTATCTTTCAATTAACTGTGACAGGAGGGCATGCACACAAGTCAACTAAAAGCTATACAGACTTATTTGGTGCTGCTAAAAGTCAAGACAACTAGAAGACAGTGCTGTTTCATATTCCTGAGGACTGGATTTTGATCTACCCATAACATACTCTTACCCACCACTGTTTTCAGAATGGTTTTATATGACACACACTCTTTAGGAGCATTAACAGCTTGTGATTGATGCTGAATTACAGCTGACCCCAAAAGGGTTCTGCTTGTGGATTAAAGACTGACCACAGATGAACTGATCAATGTTGTGTAAGTCCTTCACTGCTTCTGAACGTCGCATCTTACTGAAACAGACTGCAGCCTGCTGATCCGCACACAGGACAGATTACAGGACTCACCGAAGGCTACTGAGAAGGCTATACGTTCTGAATGTGCACCTAACAAAAGGAAAGATCTATAATCATGAAAAACCTTTTTGAAAATAGTTTAGCATAAACGTTGAATCCATCCTAAAGAAATTCTAGTTGAAGAACAAATATCAGATCTACCTTCAGCTCCTATAGTAGTTATTTCTCTTTTGACTTTCAAATAACAGCTACGCATTGAGCTTTAACTACAGGGAGAGGTGTAATGAGTGAATACAAGAAGGTCTTCTTAGGCAGAAGACCACCATCTCAGGGAATATTTTTTAACAGTTTGGTATCAACCTAGATAAAATCTCCACGGGTAAACCACAGGACTGTCTCCAAACCTTCCCTTTCCATAGTTTTCATCAGTGATTCAGATGAAGACAGATGATAGATAGAATAGATAGATAGATAGATAGATAGATAGATACACACACATATATATGTGTATTTATATGTATATGTGTGTGCACATATATATACATACACACACACTCTTATCTACCTTATGGGATAATGCAAAGCTAAGAGTACAGGTAATATAAAAAATTTAAAAAAAAAAAAAAAACAGGATTCAAACTGGTGACAAATAGATTAAATAAATGAGCCAAGCATAGCAGACTAAATTTAATTCTCCATTCCTAAGTTCAAATAACTGACAGCACAAGAACAGGATTTCACGTAACAGCAATTTGTGCTTTAAAAGAAATAAGGAGATATAGGTGTTTTAGCTGCTTTCAAACTAAACAGGAGTCAACAGTGTTATACTCATAGCTGCCCAAAAAAGCTAAAGCAATCTGAAATTACATTAAAAAAGAAAAGTGCCTAAAGCAAGAAAACACAATAGTCCTTTTTGATTATAAATAGTTATGACCACACACAGAATTGATGAGCTCAGTTCTGGGTGCCACATTTAAGGTCACTGACAAGCTGAAGTGTACTTGGAGAAGGTTTCAAGAACATTAAGGAGTTTAAAAACCAGGTATGAGAAAGGACTGAAGGTAATTAAGTTATTAGCCAGATAAAAAAAACCTTTAGAACCGTGGTTCTCAACTTGAGGGTCACAACCCCTTTGGGGGTCGAACAACCCTTTCACAGGGGTCACCTAAGACCCTCGGAAAACACGTATCAGATATTTACATGACGATTCATAACAGTAGCAACATTACAGTTATGAAGCAGCAACAACAATAACTTTATGGGGGTCACCACACCATGAGGAACTGTATTAAAGGGTCGCGGCCTTAGGAAGCTTGAGAACCACTGCCTTAGAACAACAGGCCTGTCGTTGGTGTGTTTACCTCCTCACTGTAGCTAACTTAAGAGCTGTTAACAAGAGCTGAATGTAGAAACGAGGAACACAGGACCCCACGACACAACTTCTGAGCCTTCAGTGTAGGCCACAGCTGAATCATGTCATGTCCTAGGGCCTACCCACCTCTAGGGAACATCAAAACCAATCCACCAGGATGCCTTACATTCTGTGCTTTCCTTGGTTACCCCTACATGGGGGCCTCTGTACTCAAATGTCACTTGTTATCTACTGCTGCTAATGAACCACGCCAGAACGTAGGGGCTACAACAATCTTTTTGTTTGCTCATGACTGTGCGAATTTGGCTAAGCTCAGATGGACAGTTCTTCCACTGACCTTGCTAGTGGCCACTCAGTGGCTACTCAGCTGGCTGACTGACTGAGGGCTGCGCTCAGCAAAAATGACCTGAGTGTCTGTGTGTGAGTGTGTGTGTGTCTGTCTGTCTCTCTCTCTCTCTCTCTCTCTCTCTCTCTCTCTCTCTCTCTCTCTATGTAAGTGTTAAGAGTTCTCTCTCTCCACATGGCCTCTCCATGTAGTCTCTCCAGCAGGGGAGCCAAACTTCTTTAAAGGCATGTATGGGCCTATGAGAAAGTAAAAGCTTAGTCTCAGAACTGGCACTGCCTCACTGTTGCCATGTTCTATTGGGTAAAGCCAATCACACACTCAGACCAAATTTAAGGGAAGGGATTACAGAAAAACATGACAGAGGGAGGCTGGTTCACTGGGGTCCCTAATAATACAGACTACGACAGCTATCACCTCCCCAGCTGCTGAGCAGATGCTCTCTGCTCTGCCCTTAAGCACTTATCTCTCCCATCCCCATCCTCAACGGTGGCTTCTGGAACCCCAGAGATCACATACTCAGCCTCTTTTCTAAACAGTGATTTCCACTTCCTTGCCTTCATCTCCTTACCTTAACTGATACCTGGCTATCCCAGAGGACTCAGGTGTGCCGCACCTGTCTAGTCTGTCACACCTTGTGCGCTTTAGGGCATATATTAGAATGATCTCCAAGGCTCATTCCAGACCACGGTTCTGTTCCTCTACAGTACATATCAGCATTCCCTTCTATTTTTTAAATCAAATCACCTCATTCACTAAAGATTTAAGGACTCCTTTCAGCCTTTTCTCACCACAAATCCTTCTATCATCCTGTTTCCCAATACACCAGTATCACAGTTCCTTGAGCTCTTCACCTTCAGGAACCATCTCCTGGGCACGGTTACCCACCCCACTGTGACTGAGGGTCACATCTTGACCCTCACCATCACTAAAACCGAAGTCCCTAATCCAAATAACTCACTCTCTGCCCACAGTCGACTCCTCTTCCAGGTTAGGTACCATCACAGGATGTGTACAGGATGCACGCTACACGTGTATGTGTGTGACTCAATGCGCTGGCCCCTTCTCCCTGTAAGTGCACTCATGTGTTCATTATCCTCCTTACTCAACTTAGGCTCCATAGCCCATGATAATAACCCTCTGAGACCCCATAAGCTGTCCTGCCCTTTGCCCTTCCATCTCACCATTCCTCTTAACCTACTGATTTGTTGCTCAGTTTATGAATTCAAGTATCTGAACCCTCCTGCAAAAAAAATTACAAAACCAGAGATTAGTTCACAAAGTTATAATCATCAACTTCAACCAACTGACAATCCTACACCTTTCTCTGATTCACATGCTGTCCTCTCAGTAAACAAGCTATATCATCTGCTCCTCCAAGTTCGTATTTCCTTTCTGACATCCGTCACCTCCCACTTTTAGCAGGTGACCTTGTTTCACATTTCACAGAAAAAGCAGAAGGCACTCATACCCTTGGATATACCCTCAACTTCCTGCTAGCCAATGGGAAAGCCTACCTCACCGGCATCCACCTGGTCCACTCTCCTTCCTATTACAATGGAGGAAGTGTCATTCCTCCTATCAAAAGCTCAAGATTCCTCCCGTCCTTAGAAATACCAGGGCTTTTGTCTATTATCCTTGAACTCTGTTGTGTCTTCACTCCTCCCACCCCACCATTTCCTCCCTATCGAGACCCAACCATCTTAAAAACAAACTTCTTCCATAAATCTTTCTTGCTCTCTAGCTGCTGCCTTCTCTCTCCTATCCTTCACAACCAAACATTCAGGAAACAAATGTCTCACGTACCCCTCAGCCTACCCTGACATGGTGTCTGCGCTCGCCACTCGGTCGTGTTCTCAACCTAACGGGCCCTCCGTCTTTACTTCCCATCAGCAGCAGGGTGGGGCAGGTGAAACCAAGCCGCCTTCTTAAAAGGCTCTCTCAGCTTGGCATAAGGACACCAATGCTCCTAGGTTTCTTCCTACTCCTCTAATTGCTCCTGTTCAGTCTCATTTCGAGGGTCCCTCTCATCCTTCACCCAAATTACAAGCGTGGAGTCCTCAGCACATGAGCCTAGAGCTTTCTTCCCTGTACCCATCTCTGTAGGGAATCTCACCCACTAACGTGGCTTCAGAAAATCATACATGCTGATGAGTTCCGAATTACAACTACGACCCATATTTTTCCTTGAAGCTACATATTTGCACAGCCAACTGTCTTCTTGACATTTCTACTTAGCTATCTCACTGGCATCTCAAACTAAACTTATGTCCAAAACTGAAATCATCACCTCCCACTAAACCTGATTCTCCTCCAGGGTTCCTCATCTCCAGAAATGGCAACTTCATCCACTCAGTTGCTTAAATGAATGGGAGGCATCCTAGATTCCTTTGCTCACCTTTATATACACATCAGAGCAACTGGTCCACCAAATAGAGTTGACCCTTGAACAACACAGGTTTGAAATGCGTGGGTCCACTTAGCTGCACATTTTTTTCAATAAATGTATTAAAAAATGATTTTGGAGATTTACAATAATTTGAAAAAACAGATGAACTGGGTTACCTAGAAATATTTCAAAAATTAAGAACAAGTTAGGTATATCACGAATGCATAAATATATGTAGATAGTAGTCTATTTTATCATTTAGTACCATAAAATATACACAGATTATAAAAAGTTAAAATTTATCAAAATTTACACGCACACAGGCCATACATGCTGCCAGGTGCAGTCAAGAAAAATGTAAGGTATAAAGATGTAGTACGGAATCATAACTGGATAAGCTACTGTAGTACATACAGTACCACCGTTATAACATTGTAGCCACCTCCTGTTGCTGCTACGGCAGCGAGCTCAAGCGTTGCAGGTATCTACTTAAAACACCCCATAACACTAATGGTCACAGCAGCAGTTTATTCAGCCAATTGCGAATCACAGTAAAAAGTGATGTCTCCCGATTCTCATGTATTTTTCATGTTTTAGTGCAATACCGTGAACCCTGAATAACACCATGGGACCCACAAGAAGTGCCATTAGTGATACTGGTGCTTCCAAGATGCAGACAAAAGTCATGACATTATAAGAAAACCTGAATCGCTTGCTACGTACTATAGATTGAGACGTGCAGCTGCAGTTTGCCTGTCATTTGAAAATAAATGAATCCAGCCTAAGGATCATTTAAAAAAAAAAAAAAAAAAGGAAGAAAAGGAAATCACGAAGCTGTCACTGTAGTTATGTCAATAGGTGTGAAAAACTTGCCCTTTTCGCAAAATATCTTTTCTTTTAATCTCATACTGAAAATGCAGTTGTATGTGGGTGCAGGGTTGCTGTAAGAAAGGCATGCCTATAACCTCTAATATGATTTGAGAAAAAGTGAAGTCATTATACATCAACTTAAAGCAAGATGAAGGTAAAGGATCTAAAGCTGAAGAATTGAGTGCCAACAAAGGATGGTTTGAAAATTTTAGGAAGAGGTTTGGCTCAAAAAAATGTCAAGATAACAAGGGAAGCAGGTTTTGCCTGCCCATGGGAAGCAGATGAGTCCCCACCTTTATTAGTATGGTTTAGAAGCAAGCACTCTACTGCTCTGTGCAAAGGCAGTCAGGTTCATGAGCAGGACTACCCTTACCCATAAAAATGTTAACTCTCAGCCTTGAAGGAAAAAGACAGCAACAGCTACCAGTCTTTTGGTTGTGCAATAAGAAGGCCTGGACAACGGGAACCCCTTTTGTAGATTGGTTCCATCAATCTTTGTCCTTCAAGTCAGAAATTACATTGCCAGTAAGGGACTGATTTTTAAGGTTCTTTTAATATTGGATAATGCTCCTAGCCCCCCAGAACCCCTTGAGTTCAACACTGAAGATGTGAAAGTGGTCTACTTGCCCCTAAACACAATGTGTCTAATTCAGCCTCTAAATCAGAGTCATAAGGACCTTTAAGACTCATTACACACGATTCTCTATGGAAGAGAACCCCGAGAGAATACCATGAAAGTCTGGAAGGATTACCCCACTGAAGATGCCATGGTTGTAACAGAAACAGCTGTGAAAACCATGAAGCCTGAAACAATACATTTGTTGAAGAAAACTGTGTCCAGATGGTATGCACGACTTCAAAGGATTAACAACAGAGCCAATCAAGGAAATGGTGAAAGAGACTGTGGATTTGGCAGAAAAGGTGGGCGTGACAGATCTTGGAGAAATTCAGGAGCTAATCGCCACCACAGCAGGGGGAGTAACAGAAGACACCTCGATGGAGAAGTGTACTTCCAAACCAGGGCCAGGCGGTGAGGAAGACATGGAAGAAGCAGTGCCAGAAAACAATGGCGTTAAACCATCAGGCAGAAGGGTTCCAATTATTCAAGATGGCTTTTGACTTCTTTTACAACATAGGCGCTTCCGTGATACTGACTCTGATACTAACACAAAGGAAGAAAAACTGGGGCCGCAAGGAAACATTGTTAGGAAAATGAAAAAGAGAAAGCATCAGGTAGAAATTGATGTACTCTGTAAATTTATAAGGCGTGTGCCTGCCTCTCCTGCTTCCCCTCCTAGGTCTTCCACCTCACCCACCTCTGCCACCCCTGGGACAGCAAGGCAGACCCCCTCTTCCTCAACTATTCAGCGTGAAAAAGATGAGGACAAAGAGCTTTATGATGACCCACTTCCACTCAGTGAATAGTAAATAATCATCATGCCAATAGTTACGAAACTTACTTGTTACATATGTGTGTGTCTTCGTGTGAAAATCTAATAACTGTGTGGCAAGAACTGTATGAGACTTGTTATGTCATTCTCATCATTGCCTAAGTATTCATCGTGTGCAGAGAGCATCATATGCAAGATGTGGATTGCCTACCCTTACATAGCCATAAAGTGATATTTAATATAAAAATGATATTGTGTTAGTTCTTTTTATGGTCTTATAACTTTGCTTGCAAGTTATAAATTACATTACCATATAGTACGCCTCTCTCATTATTGGAGGAACTGTGCATTAGGCTATCATCACAGGTTTTTGTTTGTTTTGTTTTTTAGAGGAGAAACAAAAGAGATAGTTTATTGAAAAGAAAGTATACTCCAAAGAGGTAGGAGCAGGCTCAAGCAAGGAGAGTGGCTCAACACAGGTGTTTGTTTTCTTTTTTAATGTAACAATGTTTCCAATAGTGTATTATGAGTATTATTGTAATGCTATATGCCATAAAAATTTTATGATGATTCATTCATTAGTGTATAGGCTAAGCTACCATGAAGCAATCATACATATTACATGAGGCCAGTGGTTCCCAACTTTTTTCCACTGTGTACCCCATTTAAACCCATTTCTATAACTTGTACCCCTTGTTTTTAAAACAGCTGTTTTTAAATACTGACACTTCTGTTCAGTGCCTAGCTAATGTAAAGGTAATAATTTAGGAACGAAAAAATTACACTAGAAGTGCAAATCACAGATTAAGTTTTACAATATTCGCAACACGTTTAAATATTGATAATGATCAAGTATTTAACCAATTTTTAGTTTATTATTAATAATAATATTTATTTGTGTTATCTGAAAAGTCTGTAATAATTGTTATGCAGATCACTAGTCGATTGAAACATGATTAGTGAGATCACTGAGCTTGGGTTATAATCCAAATCAAGTTTTGGTTTTTTAACCATTCCCATAACCATAACTGACACTTAAAAATCATGACAATAATAACGAAAACTATGTTAAACGTTAAGTTAAACTACTTGAATCACGATGAAAGATAATGCATTTACTTTTACTCGGTCAATAATTAACTAATCAAACAGTTTGTACTTATATGTTTGGGGAAGTTCTAGAAACGTCATAAATGGATTGTTCTGAAACTGTGTAGTAGAAGAGCGGTTTGGGGGAAGGGTTCATAGCCACACCCTCAACCAAGCATCATTCACTAATGTGATCTAATTTTGAAGTGTCTCCATTAACGGTGATTCAAATTTAACATTCATTGTTCCATAACTAACATTTTGCATTTTTTTTTACTTTACTTGTTTTTTTGCCCTTACTGATTATTTTCCGCGTACCCCTGAGGCCCAGCACATACCCCCAGTGGTATGCATTCCACCACTTGGAAACTGATGCACTAGGCTACCACAAAGCAATCATGTTGCTGCTTCTTCATTATCAATTCATGGATCGTTATACCTGTAAATAAACATTAATTTTTTTCACATTATCGTTTCATTTCTGAGGTCTAGTATAATACGTGTAACACCTACAGTGTTTTGTGTCATATAAGAACCTACAGATGTAGGTATTCATTGACAATTTATCTTGTAAACAGATGCCGTAAATTTACAGTATCTATAAATAATTTTCTCTTCCTTATAATTTTTTAATAACATTTTCTTTTCTCTAGCTTACTTAATTGGAAGAATACAATATAGCATACAAAATGTGTTAATTGACTGCTTATGTTATCTGTAAGGCTTCTGAACAACAGTAGGCTATTAGTAGTTAAGTTCCAGGGAAGTGAAGAGTTATATGAGTACATAGATCTTTGTGTGGTGGTTGGCATCTCTAACCCCTGCATTGTTCAAGGGACAACACAGCTAAACCAAACTACTTCTCTCCATCCCCAAGTAATTGTTTTAAAATGCAAATCTACTGAAAACCCTCCAGTAACGTCCCAGTGTCCTAAGAAAAAGAACAATATTTTTAGGAGGCCCCTGCCTACCCCTCTAGCTGAACTTCTAACGAGTCACCATCCCTCCTCACTGTGCTCCAGCTGCACCGCCCTTCCTTTAGTTCTTCAAATACTCCAAGTTCTTTTCCTTCTGCAGGATTTCAGACAAGTTGTCCCTCGGCCTATTTGCTTCTCAAACTGTCATCATCTTCTAGTTCTTTTTTTATCCTTCAGGGCCCATCTTAACTGTCTCTTTCTCAGGGAGGCCTTACTGCTCAACCTAAATTTGGTTCTTCCTGTTACCTCTTTCATAGCCCCCTGCACTAGAGAAATTTAAAATTACGTAGTAATTGATGCAGTCAGGAATTTAATATCAACCTTATCCACCAGGTCAGGAGTCAATGAAATTTTTCTGAAAAGAGCCAGTAAATATTTTAGGCCTTTCAGGCCATAGGGTCTCTGTTGCAATGATCAACTCTGCCACTGTTACACAAAAGCAGCTATAGACAATATGCAAAAGAATGAATATATTCTAATAACGCCTTATTTACAAAAACAGGCAGTAGGCTGCATTTGAACTAAAAGCTGTCATTTGCATCAGCTTTGCTCTAGACTACTTATTCTCATCACCGTATCTCTGTTGCCTAGTAAGTGCCTGGCATTTAGTTGTTGTACCAATAAATAGTCACTGAATGGATACAATCTGAAAGACTGTCACAGTAAAATTTGCTCCATGTAGCTGTCAGATCAGTAAGTACAAGTTATGGAAGAGCAGATTTAAGTTCAATGTAAAAAAGCTTCCTAATTCCTTACAGAATTACCACACAGACTATCTAAAATAATGGATGTGAAAACATTCTCTAAACCACAAACATAATTATAGCTGACCAAAAGCACATGCAGACTACCCTCTGAGGCAGTGGGGTCCTTGAGTTACTTAATGAGAGCCTGAAGACCTATCTATCAGAAGTACTCCAGGACAGATTCTTGCATTGGTAGGTAGAAGACCTCCAAGATGTATTCCAACTTGAAATTTCTAAACCATCAATTGGGACCTAGCCATTAAGAGCAATAACATATTTAGTACATCTCTGCCTTGTGAAAAGAGCTTTATGTGTCATAACATACTTAATTCTTGAAACAACCTTTCAAGTTTAAATGACATTTTCCTCATTTTGGAGACAGGAAGCTGAGACTCAGAGATGTTAGGGTAAAGAGGTAAAATTAGGATCAAGGAGGTGAATAGACTGTGACTGTACTCTTATCACGCACTCCACAACCTCACCCCACCACACAAGAACCTTCTCAAGCATCACATCCACACCCTCAAATTTATAGAAAAGCAATTCCTAATATCTCCCTACACATCTAGGACTAAAAGACAAGCCCCACAAAACACAGTGTGCATCAAATTCATTATAGAGCTCTGATAGAATGTTATAGAAATGCTGTGTCTCGAAAGTCATTTTCGAAAACCATTTTCCTTTGAGATATGCTGAAGAAATATAACATCTTCGTAAATAAAAAATAATTTATGCCTAAGAGAAACATTTTTACCTTTGTTAAAAACCCTATCATTTTTCAACTTACATTTCACAGACGAGAAAACAGGTAGCTAAAGTATTAGTCAGGTAATATTATAAATTATTATATCACATAATTTGGGTAATATTTGTTGGAGAAAGAAAATATCAACTACGGCACAGAATAAATATTGCTTTTTCTGATTTTCAAAGACCAGGTGGATTTTCTATTATATATGCAAATGCTTATATAAAAATAGGCAATTTTTTTTCAGAAAGAAGTGAAAAGTTAATCTGATTTTTAAATCAAAGCAATGAGATTACAAATGCTCTTTATTATCTTCAAATTGCTTATGTTTTTCTATATTTTTAATGATAAACATATATTACTTGTATAATAAAATGGTCAAAACAATCTGACTAGGGTATTTCTTAGTATTATTATTTTCTCAGTAATTTATTGACCAAATAATTACTAAGTACTCCATTTATCTATTGCTCTGTTATTTGGCCTAGAATACAACTGAGAATTAGGAAGAAAACAAAACAAAAGCCTCTGAACAACCCCAATAGATGTGACAAATCCAGTATTCATACACATTCGGGAGGGCTTTGGGGCCCTTCTGATGGTTTTACGGGGCGTTCTAATAACCCTAGATAGCTGGTTGCCAAATCTCTTCCAGAGTTGGGGAATCAAATGTGAAGGGACATGCAGTAGACAACACAGTTATCCCCCAACACCCACTCTATCAGGCAAAACGTATGACAGTCATTCTATCTGGGTGGGATTGAGTACCAGCTCCAGGGATATTCTGACAACCATGGTAATATTAGAATACTCCCATCTCCTTTTCGTATTCATGGCTGCATCATATCCAAACAATAAGCACTTAGAATTCCTGGAGGACTGGTTCAGGAGTTTGTCCAATCAGCACAAAGCTCAGAATTTCTAGTAAGATGCTCTTATTTTCTGATAGCAAACTATGCAAGATGTAAAAACCTGAAAACACTGTAACTATTTTGTATCATGATGCAGACCAGCTCAAGGATAAACCAATACACATGAAGCCAGAAAAATTAAGTCAGGTCTCTGCAAGCCACAAACGAAGCCAATTTAGGCTCTGAGATTTTCAGTTACATGAGCCAATAAAAACCCTGTGTCACCTAATTAACTTAGTTTGTACTGGATTTTGTGTTAACCATAACAAACTTGGATTGCCCTGGAGAGTCACAGCTCACAGCTATTGTCCCAGTATAACTTTAATTGTTAACAGAGTTCCCTTTTACTTCCAAAAGCATTCTAGTTTGAATGACCAATTATATGGGCACCTAAATTATAATTGATGGGGGGGTGAGGAAAGGTATGAAGCAGTTAGGAGAGGCTAAAAAGCTCACATTGACACCCGAAAACAATAAAAAATCAGACTACACAGAAAATATATTTTAAAAAGACATAAAATTCAGCAGCAGTCTGGGGTTATTCAAGGTAGAGACAAGTAATCCCATATATATTGATATGGAGGCTATCACAATAAACCAGCATTTCCTCCAAAAGTTCTAAAGAATTTCTTCAGAAACCATAACAACTGTAATATACAAAGGGGGTCCTTTGATCCATTATATTTGATAAAGTTCAACTATTTAACTCCCCCTGGAGACTTAAAATACACATGAACATGGTAATGGCTCTGAGTAATCCTGAGAAGAAAAAATTACTTCATTGTGTTTACCTGTTATTTATCTGATTTATGTGATCACAGAGAATTGTTTTTCTAAGAAACCTATTAATAAGCAGTAAATACTCTTCTGCTGACACCAATTTTGGAAAACCTGCAGTTAATAATTAATCACTCAGTTATCAAAAAAAATCATCGGATTACCCTTAGTGTCTTTGATTTAAAGAGTTAAAAAGTAATTAATATATTCTAGAAAGATTTACTTGCAAAATGGTTAACATTTTTAAGTGTGAAGTAATTAAATAAATGAAAACATAAAACCTCAAATCTGCTAGTGACTACTTAGATGAGAGTAGTGGATACCAGGATCGCAACTACATAACTAAAATAACACCATCTAAGGTGCTATGCTTTTTTGTAGGGTACAGGTCCTATTATCTAGGACAAAAACAAGCTATGAAAACATACACACATGCACATCAGTAATTGTATCTAAATAAAATTCTACACTGATCAAGAAATGTGTAAATTGATCTTCTTTAGCACTTTAAGATGTGTATTATTCCAGAGGTCAAATCAACCATATGATTTTACAAGGGACTTAAGAAATGCCAAGCTTCACTAGATAAATTCCTAGCAAGCTTAGGGCAGGGCTTTTTCATGTTAAAATATAAACATGTGCTCAGGAGAAATGTGCAGGGCACATTTCACTGTCCCCAAGAGGGGTTCTCTCGACTCTGGGTAGGAGAAAACAAAAAGCTTCAGAGATGCCCTAAAATAAATCTTGCTTACAGCACACAAACTGGCATCTTCATTACCACTTGGGCCTGGTGAATTCTTACAAGTCAGAAAGTCCTTGGAGTTTTCAAGAATCACTCTAAAAAGATTTCTGACAGGAATTCCGTGTTGGGAGTCTGAAATTGAGGGAGTGAGAAAGGAAAGAAAATGCATGCCTTAACTACAGCAGCAAATACCAAAAGCCTTGCAAGGAAGGATACAAATAATTCTCGATTGCTACTGTGTGTAAACTATCTGGCTTAAGGGCTTCAACTATGTTGTGATGGTGAGAGAACAATTTCCCTTCAATTTCTGCAGGACGAAGGATACATTGTTCAGGAGAATTCTTAGCAGCTGACAACAGAACAGTTGGCATAAAATCAGAAAATGCTGTGGGGCCTCAGAAATAATATCATTCCCACATGAGAGGCAACAACAAAGCAATATTAGACTAAGCATGAAGTAGAAATGACCCCGACGGTTAATTACAATGAGTTCCAGACACCCGGAACCCCAGCTGTGGTTCACCATCGGCTGCTGATATTTGCTTCTGTGGACCTCTGAAGAGGCTGGAGTAAGGACTTAAGGGCCCAATAACAAGTTACTTAAACCTGGAACCATGTAACTCTGGATTACCCTGGGGTCTAAGATCCTTTGTGCCAGCTGAACTATAGTTTTAATTGTCTATATATTTGTTTAAGATGCACATGATGTCATCCCTTGAAAGAGAAAGGGGAAATATTGCTTTGCTTCATACCTTGTGTTTATGTAAATGTAAGAAATTAGGTTAAAATGGTTCCTTTCTCTAAGAAAGATAGAATTCCAAACACTTGAGAAATTAAAACATTAAGAAACTCAAAAATCCCAAATATGTGCTAACTCCAAACTCTCACACACAAAGATGAATAGATAGATAAAATGATAAAAAGAAGATAGGAAGATGGATGGATAGATAGTATGATACATAAGCATAAGGCAGGAAGCCATAGAACAAAGCAGTATTCTGAAATAATCACCAATATCATAACCCTTTATACTTATTTCAGAAAGATTTTCACATTCATTTACTTTGACCTTCGTACTATCCCCTTTGTCAGAGTAGGTATTATTTCATTTCAACAAAACAGACTCAAAGTGACTTGCTCACAAGCTCAACAGAAGACTGGAATGGCTGGGCTATGACATGCATCTGATTACTCCTGACCTTCTGTATCTTCATCTTATTTTAAACATAGTTAACAGTTTGGGCCAAAAAGAAATTAATGTGTGAACTTCCAATGGGAAAAAAAAGCAGTGTAACAACTGATGAAAAGATTACCTTGATTACTCAATTTAAAACAAATAAACAAAATGGAATAATAATATTGCCTTGTATCTGGAGAGGCACATTCATCTATAATACTTCAAAGTGCTTTTACATATATCATTTCCTTTGCCTTTATAATACCCCTATAAAATATGTAGCAAAGGTATAATTTCCCCCATTTCTGAGATGGAGAAATGTAGATACCTAGATATGAAATCACTTGTCCAGGGTCATATGAAAGGTTAGTGAAGGGAGTAGAATTATTAGAACTTCATCTGATGGTGACTATTCAATTCTATAAGATGCTTTTAATAACCCAAGAGTATCACTGTTGGTATTTTTCTGCATTTCACCCTTTTTTTTAATTCACAATTGAGTACACATTGTGTGCACAGCATTGTCCCAAGTGCTCTGGGAAAGACAAATGAATGAAGACAGTGAATCTGCTTTCTAGGAATTTATTATTTAAGAGATCATTCACACTTATTTGCACTCAAAATACCAGGAAGAATGGCATGTGTCCCATAAGAGATATGAACAAATTCATCAGAAGGGAAAGATCACAAATAGAAAACTCAGACTCATGAATAATTATTACACGTCCTAGTTGGCCAGGAACAATCCCAGTTTATGCCTGTTGTCCTTTGAGTAGCTTCTTCTTCTTTCAAAAGTATCCAATTTTTATGTTAAATTCTATGATCAGCTTTTTCAAGAAAGGAATGAAATTTAGGTTGGGCATTAAAGGTTAGAGTATATTTTTAATGGGTGAAGATTTCAGAAAAGAATATTAACAAAAAGAAGAAAATAAGAAAGCCAAAGACAGAGAAGCAGAGAGAAAAAAAAAAAAAAACATGGAAAATTTAGTGCAGTGGACAATCCACAGAGTTGGGTGCCATTGCATCTTTCCTGCCCTACACAGTTGACTCTTGAACAACAATGGTTTAAACGACACAGGTCCACTTACATGTAGATTTTTTTCAATAAATACACACACTACTATAAATGTATTTTCTCTTATGATTTTCTTAATATCATTTTCTTTTCTCTAGCTTATTTTATTGTAAGAATATAGTATACATGTCACATACGAGGTCTGACAATCAAATATGCAATCAAATCCTAGAAGAAATGACACATACCTCATTGCTGAATATCACTATGGTCACCTTCGAAGTACTCCTCTTAGGAAGCTATGCCCCAATGCCAGCACCTAGTCCACCCTTCAAAGCAATTTTGGAACTCTTTTTCTGGAATGGCCATCAGAACTGTTGTATTACCTTTGATGTCATCAAAATGTCTTTCTTTCAATGTTTCCTTCAACTTTGAGTTAAAAAAAAACATCACTGGGGGCCAGACCAGAGTAGGGAGGGTGTTCCAAGGCAGTTATTTGTGTCCTGGTTAAAAACTCCCTCACAGACAGTGCTGTGTGAGCTGGTGCATTGTCATGATGCAAGAGCCATGAGTTGTTGGCAAAAAGTTCAGGTCATTTTCATTGGTTTTGTCTTTTTCGTACAGCCATTGCAGGACTTCCAAATAGTGAAGTTGGTTGACTGTCCAGTTGATACAAATTCATAATAAACAATCCCTCTGATATCAAAAACAGTAACGTCGTTTTGACTCTGGATTTGGCCTGAAGAAACTTTTCGGAGTTGGAGAACTGACTGACTTCCATTGTGCACTTTGACACTTTGTTTCATGGTCAAATTTATACACCACTGTTTCATTAGCCATGATAACATGGCCCAAAGCATCACCTTGTCTCTCCAAAAGGTCTTGGCAAACTTCGACTCTCCTTTGCTTTTGTTCGTCAATGAGCTCCTTTAGGACCATTTCTGCACACACCTTTCTTATGCCAACATTTTCGGTTAAGATTTTCGTGTTTCGCTATTGCTGTTTACTTGGTCTACTATGCTTCTCACAGTCAGGCAACGATTTTGACACACAATTCCACAAATTTTTGTAATGTTTTTGTCAGTTCTGCTTGTTACTGACCACCCTGACCCTCTCTTTATCAGATGTTATCTCTCCCCTCAGAAAAATGTTAAATCCATGTGTACACTGCCATTTTCTTCATGGTATTATCCCCACAAACTTGGACTAACATGTCACTGATTTCACTTCATTACTCTAATTCAAGCTCCGACATTCTTTTGATGGCACACAAAAACACACAACAAAAATAATGAATGCCACTCAGCAAGACACCACAAACTTTGACACAAACACAGCTGTGAGACAGAGATATACCAAGATACCGACATCTTACTGAGTTGTTTGTACAGGGCTGCCAATGTAAGCTCATGGTGGCGAGTTTGTGAACTTAATTGTCAAACCTCATAAAACTATGTGTTAATTGACTGTTTATGTTATTGGTAAGGCTTCCAGTTAACAGTAGGTTGTTAGTAGTTAAGTTTTGGGGGAGTCAAAAGGTATACTCAGTTTTTTGACAGCACGGGGAAGAGGTCAGTGTCCCAAACCCCTGCATTCTTCAATGATCAACTCTACGCACATACTGCTACATCCATCAAGAGATGAACACTTTCCCTTGAATCTGGGCTGGCCCCCTAACTTGCATAGACCAGAATGCATTGGAAACAATGTGATGTCAGCTCCAGGTCTAGCCTTTAAGAAGCTGGGCAGCTTCGGCTTTCTGCTCTTGAAAAGAGCAACCAAGAAAACCAAAGACAGAGGCAGGAATTAAAAAAGCATGCCCAAACCAGCCTGCAGCAGTTCCAGCCAACCCTACAGCATGCTGTGCCAGCTTATGAATGGAGAAGCCATTGTGGTCATTTCAGCACCGGCAGACCCCGTGTGGGGCAAAACAACTGCTCAGACTGCAGAATTCTGAGAGATAATAAATTATGTATGTGTCAGGCCATTATATTCTGGGGTGGTTTATTATACTACAATAGATACCTGGAGCACTGAGTAGAACATGACGATTTAAGCTTGGCTAAGGTATGCTTGGCAAGGTGGGTGTTCTCAGTGGTTCAGTCCAGCCTCAATTTTAGGAAAGCCCTGTGTCCCTATGTCTCAGAGGCAGGCTTTTACAGTAAATCTGTCCCTTCTCCTGTGGTAGAAGACCCCCACAATTCTGGGCCCAAGACCTTTTCCTCTCCTCCTCCTCCAGGCCCACAAAACCAAGGGAGACTTTCTCAGGTCTCTGGCCCTGCCCTCAATTTTTCTTAGGGGCACCCAGTGAAGCCTGTGGAGAGAACCTTCAGAGGGGTGCACATTCGCCTGGTGTCTGCCACCCACATGGGTTCCTGCTATCACATTTGGCCTTCAGGAATTCCTTAGTTTTACCTGAATTCAGACTACCTGCTCCTATGGGAGACCTGCCTTCCTCCCTCCCAAGACTGCAACAGAGAAGCCAAGGCCTGCATTCAATCTCTTCTTGGAGGTACATGGTTGTCCTTGGATTTTAAACTAGTTGTCACCCTGCAACCTCCACTCTCTGATGGGTTCAAGAAAAGTTATGATTTTGGCTTTTACTTCTCAGGTCAGGTTCTACATACCAGACCGAACACAGAAGTGCACAGTTGCTTTGCAAACTGTGATCCAAGGAACGCTAGGCAATCCACAGAGAGGCCTCTGAGCAGCCCCAGGAGAAAGGGAGAATAAATAAGTGGGCCTCTGAACCCTCCGTTGCTACCTTGGCCAGTCAGCTCCATTTTTCAAAACCAAGTTTATATACACAGCTTCAGTACAAAGCGATGTGCAACTAATAAAAACAGTTGGAAAACCACTGACCCACAACACGACCTCAGATGCACCAAGCAAGTAGTCCCTTCCCTAAACCTTCTCTTCTCTACCTGCTCCCCAACACCTAAAATCCTTCTGAGGGAATAAAAGCTAGCACAGCACCTTCAGAGATAAAGTTTAAAATGCAAATATTTCAAGGGGAAGTTGACTTAAATTCAAATGAAATGGAGCTCATAATAAGGATATTTTTTCCCCTAAAAGTGTGTTTTAATAGAACAGAGCACAAAAACTGACCCTGAAAAGAAGTAAAAAGGTCCCCTGAGCTGGGGACAGAGAAATGATTTCAAAAATGATGGTTTAGGCCCAACAAGCAAACTTCCTACTTCATAATTTTGCCCTCAGCTGTCACACATGCACATATCTATACACATATCTCTAGGAGAAATAGGCAGTTCAAGAATGTGCTTAGCAACTGCACAATGCAAGTAATCATAGTTAGTCCCTCAGGGAGCCCTGAGTGATGACAAGATGTAAATCCAGACACTTCCTTCTCAACCAGCTGGCCTAGGAGCCAGTGACACACACAAGGTGGCCCAGCATCTCCTCTGGCCCTGATTACACAGAGCTGTAATACTACAGGATGAAATACAAGGGAGGAAGGGAAGTATGTTAAAGATGTACATCACGAAAAACAGCCACAGTAAAGCCATTCAAAATAAGAGCAGCAGAAAAGGTAAGTGCTTCTCCAGAAAGCACCTTCAGTCTCCAAGCATCACATGAATCACCTAAGGAAAAGATCTTCACAGCTAGAGAGGTAACATCTAGAAAAATTGCTAACACACGTATTACAGAATGTGACTGCTCTCATTTCAAGTGAGGGTGACTAGGACAGCGATACCATTAGCAATGTTCAAATCAGGCCTCAGGTAAATGTGTTAAAAAGAAGAATAAATGCAGAATTAAATTATCTTATAATCCTTAGATGTAATTACTAAAGACAGGTGGTTCATGATAAAATATATACATATGAAAGATTACTGACCTGAAACCTGAGAAAGGGTCATAATTTTCTGCAGAGGGAAACTGGATCTTTCAATCAATACCTGAAGAGATATTGAAGGAAACGAATGTCCACCTCAATTAAAGACTTCCTTTAATGTTACTTACGTGATTACATACATAAATCTCACATTCACAACGAAAACATAAACCTTTCTAAAGGTCAATGCTTTTCGTGATTTCTTTTTCAGCACTTTATATATAAAATGAAACACACTTCATACAGAAATACTGGGGGAACAAATAAATAAATGTAGAAGATGGAGTTTTCAACGCATGACATTACACTGAGCTGCACTTTCTGTCACGCTGCATGGGGAAAGTTTTAATTTAATAAATAATAAGTATTGATTTATTTCATAGTATCTCTCCTGATATTTTAGTCCTTTAATGCTCATGTTATTTTAAGCCTGTGCATAACATTTAATGTCTAAAGACACTTAAACATCACTAACACTAAAGGGACTTTCAACTTAACCTGCCAGGTTAACCTAATAGCAGTCACTTAAAGCACATGTAAACCATTAAGAGTAAACCCACATTAGTGGGTTAAACTTGATATGCCTTCCGAATATTTCCTCCTAGTCTATGACTTTTCATTTACTAACAATGTCTCACAAATAGCAGGCATTTTAAATTTTGAAAACGTCCAATTTATCAATTTCTTTGTTTTTAAATTATGCTTCTGGTGATGTATCTAAGCAATGTTTACCTAACACCAAGTCACAAAAGACTTTTGCCTATGTTTTCTTACAGAAGTCTTATGGTTTTAGGTTTTACATTTAGGTAAGTGTATGGCACACTTTTAGTTAATTTTTTAAATATGATATAAGGTATCATATTTAAAGCACATATTTTACATATGGATATCCAATTTTTTCCAGCACCATTTTTGGAGATTATCCTTTTTCCACTGAACTGCCTTTGCACCTTCATCAAAAAAAAAAAAAAGGAAAAAGAAAAAGAAAAAGCTGTCCATATATGAGGGCTGACTAGAAAAAATCCAGCTATAAATCCCTCTATTTTTCATATTACATGGCTGGATACTTTCTGGACAGCCCTCATATATGTGGATCTATTTCTGGATTCTCCTTTCTGTTCCATTGATTTACTGATCTATCTTGATGCCAATGCCATACTGCCTTGAATAATAAATGGTTAAATCAGTCATTCAACTTTGTTCTTTTTTTATTTTTCCAGTTGATTTGGCTAATATTCTCAGTCCTTTGTATTTCCATAGGAATTTTAAAAATCAATTTGTCAATTTCTGCAATTAAAAAAAAAAAGTCTGCTAGTAATGTTGACTGAGATTGCCTAATGTGGATCAGTTGGGAAGAAGTAATCTAAGGCTGTGGAATCCAGGACATCCACTTTGATCCACTCCTGTCAGCCTCACCACAGTAGTAGACCAGAGGCTGAGAGCCTGAGATCAAACCAGAAGGTAAGGTGTCTCCTGCCAGGAGGTCTCCAGGAGGACCCAAAGCTCGTTCCCTCTATCACCTTTTCTCTCCTTTATCTATGCCAGAGGTTCTCAACCTGTGGGCGGTGACCCCTTTGGGGGTCGAGCGACCCTTTCACAGGGGTCCCCTAAGACCCTCAGAAAACACATATCAGATGTTTACATGACGATTCATAACAGTAGCAACATTACAGTTGTGAAGTAGCAACGGAAATAATTTTATGGGGGTCACCACACCATGAGGAAATGTATTAAAGGGTCGCGGCATTAGGAGGGCTGAGAACCACTGTGCTTTTCTTTAATGGTTTTTCTTTGCTCCTTCTTTCTTTCTTTTCTTCTTTCCTCCTTTCCTCCTGTCTTCCTCCCTCTTTCCCTCCCCTCTGTCCTTCCTTCCTTTCATGAGTATATTATAGATTAGCTCTCCGGCTTCCCTTTCTACTGTTAATCACAGCACCTCCCACCCAGGGTTGGGGACCAAAGTGTCACAGCCAGTCCTCAACTCCAGAGTCTCCGAAGCAAGCAAAAGGCCCTTCTGAGAGTGTCCACATTTGGAGATCTTTTAGTCCTATCTGAACAAGTCATCGAAAATAACAATGTTTTCCTCCCATCACTCATCACCCTCATTTCTACAGTTTCCATAAATCTAAAGAAAGATAAAATACAAAAAGAAAAGATTAAACCCATGATGGCCCAAAGGAATAAAGATCCATGTGTATCTCTGAGGAAGATGCTGCCTCAAAGGAGTTCTGGCTGGGCCTTCACTGGGCACAGCGAGGGGGAAGAAGGAAAGAGGACAGACCTGCAGCCACAGAAACTAGGTGAGGAGAGCAACAAAAACCACTGGGAAAGAAAGCGAGTCAGTCCAGAGCAATGAAGGGGAAGTAAAGGAGAACGAGGAGGAACCCCCAACACAGGCAGCCCGTCTGAAGCAGGACCTGGTGGGTCAGTGCACTGCTAAAGGGCCTTTGGCCATTCGCAGGGCCTCCTTGTACGTCAGGGGCTGCCTCTGTAATACAACAGCTATTAAAAAGAAAAATCTTACCATCTTATTTGATTTGTGTTCTAAGTGCAAAGCTTAAATTATAAATTATACAGAGGAAAACTTATTATTACCCTCATCACTAATACATAAGAAATTTTTTCAATTTCTATCTCTTCGAAACTTAGAATCAGAAATACAAACGGCTATTCGTCTATATTTAATTTTACTTAATACACGGTAAAATCCAAGAAGAAAAGTGATTTATACACATGTGTTTTAATCAAAAGATCTTTACAATAATGTGTTTGTCATAATTATTCCTACTCAGTGGTTCTCCCACCAACAATATTCATAAACTTACTTCAATTTAAAAAGAATTATGACATTTTTCTGACTGCCATTTTCTTTCATTTTGTCCAGGGCCTTCTTCCAAAAGACGTGGTTGCAAACTATGCTAGTTTCTGAAAGAGCCCATCTCTGCTTGACTATCAGAAAGCACAAAATCTCTCCATGAGAATAATCAAAGAGAACAAGCACCCAGCCTGTGAAAAAAAGTCTTCAATTCAAAACACAGGAGGCTATTATTAGAAACTAAGAAAACAAAGAATTTAAAATTCCATATTCACTTGATTTATAATTATATTCTCTTCTAAGCAAGCTTACACCTTAACCTCTTTCCATGAAACTATGAGATACAATAAGTAAATATTATTACAAAGACAGTCCTTGCACTGTCAAATGTTCGTTACCCTTAGTATCGCCTTATGGACTTAAATTTCTAAACCTAGATGGACTATCACAGGTTTATTTCTCCTCTTGTTTTAATTCGCAATTTCTACACCTGTCACCCAGTGGTTATCTTGGGTCACAATGATTAGGGTCAGTAGGCTAGGTTGACACCCTCAAGTGTGGATAAATGAAAGAATACATAATCTAGGAAATTCTATAAAAAATACATTCTATAAAAATAAATAAATAATTTAAATTACAAGCATAAATTATAAACTAGCTCCTAATTATGTACAAGTGCTTTCTCAGCACTGTAATCTGAATTCTCAAAATACTCTTAACTAGCCAGTGTTGTGCTTTTTTTTTCTCATGTATATTTTTTCAGTTGGAAGAGGGCATAGTCACAGTGCTGCTTCAGCAGCAAGAGTCTCTCTGGGTTTTCTCCCCCAATTAAGAGGTCTTCTTCCTACCTGGGCTGCTTCACCCTTGCCTAAATCCCTAAACACTGTCTCTAATGCAGCTTAATTTTCATCGAATTACTTAAGATTGTTTATTGAAAACCTAGGATGCTTTCTGCCAACTGTGCTCTTCATTAGAGGTGTCTTTTTGAAAGTTCCTGCTAAAAAAAAAAAAAAATTTAAAAGTATAAAGAAGAAAATAAAAACCATCCTTAATCTCACCACCCAAACGTAACACCACCATTCAAAGGTACTGTATAGTTTTTTCCCACAGTTGTCATGGTCTACATTTTCATCCCTCTTCCTCTATGTTTGAATTTTTTTTCTTCAAGTTTGCTTTCTACTTAACTACTTACGGTATTTCTTACTGTCTCATTTCCTACTGGTTCCTCTACAAAACAGCATTAGTAAATGTATGTCTGTCATAAGGTTATTATGAAGATTAAATGAATTAAAACATGTAGTAAGTGCTCAATAAATGTGAGCTCTTGTCTTATTTCTATCAAAGCTAGCTATCATCTTTTTCAACTCTTTGTAATCCTTCCTCTTCTTCATTTTCCTAACAGCCTGCTTAGCTGGCTGTAGTTTCACACATACAGCATCCCCTCAAGTATTGCTGAAAGCATAAAAAGATACTTTCCAAGATCCTCTCATAATGTCACGGTCAATCCATTATAAAGAAAACAATTCCTCTGATGCCTCATAAAAATGAAGATCTTTTCCTTTTGAATAAGAGAACTCTTAATAGAATCCATGAGAGAGTCTTGATTTCTGAGAAGATAATTTCCTGAATTTAGCTGCTTTCTGGCAGAATTTGTTGAGGATTCCAAATCTTTTTAGAGACATATACGTATCTGGATTGAAAGGAAAATGGTTTGAGTCAAGGGAGGAGGAGGAGGAAGATAATGTTTTACCAGTAAGGACTATGGGGACAGTAAAATCAACCAAAATGAACACCTTTGGACCATCAATGTGGATCCCACTCCTTGGGAAATGTCTTGTTTACCAAAACCTCTGCCTAATGTGGCTGCCACACCAAGAGCAAGCAACCTGCAGAGCCTTCCTATCATACGTCTGTCCTTTGCTGCAGTAGTTGTCCATGGAGGAAGCAACGTTCAGGGGGACCGTACCCTAGGTAGCTGTGGAAATCCAAATGCTGCCATCCAATCATTCTATCCATTCATTCATTCCATAAATAATTACAGAATAACATGTGCCAAGTACTGTGCTAAATGCTAGGGATACAGTAGTGTACATCCTGCCCTTGTGGGACTCATAATCTAATATGAGAGACAAATACCAAGTAAATCATCATAAAAATGACTGTACAATTAGAATCAGAGTGCCACGAGAGCACAGATCTCTGATGATCCCTGCGGAAGTAACGATGGAGCCAAGGTCTGAAGGACCATTAGGAATCAAGGAGGAAAAACCCAGCAAGAAGGCTGTCCAGGCAGTGAAACTAGCTCAGGGCCAGTGCAAAGACTCAAGGCCAGTGACGCTCATGCGTCAGTGTGGCTGCAGCAAGGAAGGCATGGTGGACATGGGGCCAGGAAGCAGGAGAAGTCCATGCTTTCAACGTCTGCCTCGATCCTAAAAACAGCTGAAACTCCTGGAAGCATTTAAGTAAAGAGATCACATGACAACCCTGCCTCCTAAAAGGACCGTGGTAGTCTAATGAGGAGAAGGAATTGGGAAATGGGCACGATGGACGTATGGAGACACACAGAGGCAACTTGAATCGCAAAACGCTGTTACCACACGCCCAGCAGCCACCCCTCAACCCGCCCTTAGCTCCAAGCATTGCATCATTCAGGTCACCTGGTTATTTTCTCGACCAACTGACGGGAAGGGACTCCGGCACATTCTTAGTCTGGATCCACTGAAAAAATGCCAACAAAACTTCCCCTCACTTTCTGCCACTGGGGACTGTATCTTCCACTGGTTCCCCTTATAATGCTGATTTCCCCTATTTCTAGCCACTTCCAGCTATTCCACTAGGAATTTGGGCAGTATTGGGGACTGTGCTGGCACCAGCCACCAAACCCAGAGGTTTCAAATATTGTCTTCTGAAGACGGAACATTCAATAGCTCTTCAGCCTTTTGGCTAAGATCAAGTGTGAAAACTGAACATTCAAATTAAAGATCCGTATTTGAACAGAACCACTTTTCAACAGATGTATTTTTAGTAGCCTCTTCACAAGCATATTTTGAATCCAATGAATAGTTGTAATTATATCAGCAATTTTCAGCATTCATGTAAGTAGAAATTGTTGTGAAAAGACTGCTGGGAACGGAAACATCCCACATGCCCCCATTATCGACTTACAATGCAGAATACAGCCACTGCAGCAAATTGGCATTTATGAATAATTTTTAAGAACTTTCTATTCAATAGTTTCTACCTCTCCAATATCTTTTACTAATAAGATTACATGCTGTGCCTCCCTCTCCCTTTTTCTCCACACCAGGCTTTTAATGTTAATAATTTAAGAAGTAACATATCCCAAAAGAAGACAGTAAGGAGTACTGGGAGTAATCCCTGTGGTAAATGTTTACTACAGTCCTACTAAATGTACATTTTAGGTTTTAAAGTGCCAGTACCCTACAAATCAAGTCTTCAATTAGTCAATAGCATCTGTGGAAATCATTAGTTAGAAAATTTCTCAAACTTTTACAATTGTTATTTACTGCAGCACCTCAGCACTGTAGATACAATCATTGGGAACCTGAGATTCATTGGTATTCTCATTTTATTAACATTAGAATCTTGGGCTTAAATGTTAACTAGGTTTACATAAAATTTAATCAAAGTCAAATAATAAACCTTTAGCAAATCTAGAAGGAAAGCTAACATATTTTGATTAACAAACCAAAATTGTGGCAACTACATTACATTGCTTTGATTTGATTTGTCTGTCTATTCTTAGAGTAAAAGTTCCTCAAAAGTAGTAACTAACATGTGTCAGTCAGGCTTGCCTATTTATATTGCTGATAATTTCTAGCAACGAACTGTGTTTCTATTTTTGTATTTTCCTGTACTTTTGTATTTTAAAACATTTTAGTTCTTCAAATGTGAAACCATGTTTTTACATTTGTTATTTCTAAAGTTATTTCTAATAACAATAATATAGAAAAAAATCAAAATCTTATCTATAGTCTTACTACAAACTTTCCTGAAGAGATCAAAAAATTATTGCGGTAGGGAAGTAAAAGTTGTCATCATTAATGATATGCACAGGGATGTAAACCTTAAAGTAAAATATAAATACATCCTCCACCGAGCCCAGATTGAATGATACTCATAGGGTTGTGGTACCCTAACCCTAGCAATGCGGTTCATGTAGAAAACACCAAAAATAGCCATTTAACATGTTTTTTATATTCAAATTACAAACAGTTTCCTATTGAAAACTATACTTTAAAAGTATTATTTTCTTTCTTTGATTCATAAAAATCTGTTCAGCTATTTCCAACCTCTCCCTCAGTAATAAATATTAAAATGAAGCAGTTAGGTTTCCATTTTCACCAACCTTCCGAAAACAGCCAATGAAATTAAAAATTCAAATTACTTTACTTCTAACTATCAAAAGGTAATTGGTGCTGGGGTAAGTTTATTTATTTGTAACACCCATCTTCATTTTAATTGTATTTGTTTTACCAGAAACATTCTCCTTATCCCCATCTAAGGGCAAGTAAAATTAAATAGAATCCTTTCCTTAAGATGTCAACTCTTAAGACAGTCAGAGCATGATATAAAAGAAAGATGGACAACCCCAAAATTTTAGGATTTAGGAGCCTAATTAGCAAAAAGTACCTTCTGTCATTTTTTTAAAGTAATGACCTTGTTAGACTTGCTTTCTTGAGCCCAGAGGTGGAGGTGATTAAATTATATCATAGTTTTCTTTACTCATTCCTAATTACCACCCCATGTTAGGTAGGATGATAAATACATGCTTAATGAATATCTGCTAAAGGAACAAAGGACCCCAGAGAAAAAAAATATAACAAAATTAGCATGTGCTTGTTCTCCCAACAGAGGCTGTGGGACGGTCTGGGACCACAGGAGCAGTTTGCCCACCCACTTCTCCATTCCCTACCATCTGCCTTCTACCTGTTACTAGAAGGCCACCAACAGCCTTCCGATGGTGAGATCCCAGTCCTAAACACTGTTTCAGCTTCATCCTCTGTTAGTACTGTTTAACACTTGAAACATTCCCATCTGAAACTGCTCTGAACTTCTATGATGCTAAATAAATTACACAAAATCCTGTTTCTGTATCTTCTGCTAAATGTCTTATTTCCCTCACTGGCTTCTCTTTGTCATTTCATCACCTAAAGACAGTCCAACCTAAGGGTGTGTCCTAGCCTTCTCAGTGGACACCACCTTCCTCCAGTAATCTTATCCATTCTCAAAACTTCAATGATCACTGTACTTGAGATAATTATAAAATCTCTATCTCTAGTCATCATTGCTCTCTTGACCTCGAGACTTGAATCCAAGGACTTCCCTGGACCTCTCACCATCTACATAACTATTAACTCAAATTCAACAAGCCAATCCTGAATTCATCTTTCCATTCTTGTTAAACCAATCCATCCTCCTGACTTCTATTCCAATGAATGTCTCCAAACACTCAAGCTTAAAGACCCAGAATCATCTTTGATTCCTTTCTCTCCTTTACCTACATCCAGTTGCCTAGTTCTATACAGTTTGCCTCTATTAGCCATTCTCATCTCTCTTTTTCTTTTACCTTGCCAATCTACTTTAAATGACCTCAGTTTTGTTTAGTTTTATTTCTTTTATTCAGGGTTTTCATTTTCTTAGTCTCATTTCCAACTGCTTCCCACTGAGGTTCTAAGTTGACTACTGACAACTACCCAAATACCCGCCATATTTTCCTTCCCCATTGCCTCTGAGCAGGTGGTTCCCTCTGTTGTATGTGCTTTTCTACCATCTCCATTGGTTCTCTATAAAGCCTTACCTGATTTTCCCAACCAAACATGATTTATTTTGCTTTGAAACTTATAGTTTGTGTTGTCGTCGTCGTCGTGATTTTTCCCACCATCTCTCTTCTGACGTTATATGCCATGTTATAAGACAGTACACTTCTCATGACACCCAATATTAGCCTTGCAGACTTTCTGAAGGCAGGAATCATATTTTATATCTTTATTTTCCCTGTAGAAGCTTTGTATACAAAAAGAATTCAATATTTGTATACATTTGTGTATATATAGTCTTCCTTGATCTTGTTCCAAAAAGGATTTGTAGACATTTAATAAGTATTTGTTGAAATAACAAAACCAGTTGCTTTTATGCTTACACCCTAATAACCTCCAATTTCTTTACTCTTTCCTAGAAGAACAGGCCTTCTTTAATGTTGCCAAATACTTATCCATTCTAATATTTCAAATAAAACTAACCAGAAAACAGTTTTAGTTCCCAATCTTTTTTCTCTACTCCTTTCTAAATCATTTATACCAGGAGTTCTCAACCTCAGCGTTACTGACATTTTGGACCAGATCATTTTTTCTTAGAGAGTGGAAAAAAGGTCTATCCTGTCTCAACCAACACTATCAAACAGAAATGTAATGAAAATTAAAAATGCAAGCTACAAGTGTAATTTTAAATATTTCAGAAGCAACACTTTAGTCTTTGAAATCCAGTGTGTATTTTACATTTATAGCACATACTAGTTCAGACTGTTTTCATTTCATTTACTTCACAGCCCAATGTGGCTGGTGACTACTGCACTGGACAACTCAAGATACAGAGAGTTTCTCCTGGGCTGAGACCGCATTGTTCAAGATAAAGAAATCCTCTCTTTTCTTCCTTCCTAATTATTCATAGCTCTAGTCAAATATAGCAGGGTTTAGGATCAGTCATAAAGTCAGAAAATTTCAGGTGCAATAGATGATAGGGGATCTAGGATAGGAAAGTAGATGGAAAAATGATGACGGAAAACCAAGAAATAGCTGTACAAGAATGCTTCTATTTTACCAGCTCAGTGCATTTGACCATTAAGTTGTATAGAAATGTCAGGTTTTTTTGTTTTCCACACCCCAAATTCCCAACCCAGAAATAATATCTACATTATATTATATAATATATATATCTATACACCCTAAACAAGGTGTTCTCACAGTGTGCACGAAAACCTGTTTGTTCATTAAGGTTTGATCTCTCTCATTTCCAGTGAGTCATAGATTACAGAGTTGGCAGAGAAATTTATTCCAAATCTTCTCATTCCAACCCCTTCATTGTACAAATAAAGAAACCAGGGTCGAGACAAGACTAGAAATTAGCCTGAGTATTTGGAGCTCCTGAATGGAAGTCTAAGCCAGAATCCAAGCTGAGAGTCCTGGTTCTAAGCCCTCCTCCCACCCCTTCCTAGCTGTGCAATTTTCAGTGAGGAACTTCACCTCTTGGCCCATCGGTTTCTTCATATCTATAGCAGAACCAATGACATCTACTTTGCATACTTTTGTGAGAATTGTCTGAAATGAATTAATATACTATGTGAAATAATCAGTGTTCCTGTGATGTTAAATGTTTGTTGAATCTGAAAAGAGTAGACATAATATGATCAGAAGGTAAGAATAAACATGGAGATTTATTTTGATCCATTTTTACCCCTTAGGAGTATTATGCCTAATCTATCAAGGCAGATGATAACTTGTTATTTAAAGCTTTAAGGATAACTCTAAGACCTCTCTCAACAACACACTCCAATCGGGTACAACTTATAATCCAGAAACTTTCCCACAGGTCTTCATTTTTCAGTCAATGTTTCAAGAACCAAAAGAGAGCTAATTATTAGCGTCAATCCACTAGGACAAACGGAACCTGCTAGCGAACACTCATTAATCCTGGAGCAAGAATTCCCTACTACTTAAGAGAGTGAGGGTCACAGCCTTCACTGAACCTTACCATGGAAGAAAGAGTAATTTCTATGTCCTAAATAGTCTACCTTCCCTAGTTTGACTAATAGGAAGGCTTATTGTTACAGTACGATAAAATCAATTTTACCAAATTTCCTCTCTCTCAATAGAAACATAAAGTCAGTCACTCATGGAAAACAGAGCTTGTCATTGTTTCCATGTGATAACAGTGTGCCCCCTTCAAATACATAAAAAGCTTTATTAAGTTATTTCTTAGCCTTCTTTTCCAGAAAATATTAACTTTCTGGGTTCTAAAGAAAGGTGGAAATTTTAATAAAACCTTTGTACCAATATTCTGTTGTATTTTGGTCCAATTTGAATTTAGTCCCAATATTCTTCTTGGTAAAAATGAAAGAAAACCACTTTTTCCTTCCATGCAGGCAGTGGTTCTGAACCTTCCTAATGCCGTGATCGTTTAATACAGCTCCTCATGTTGTGGTGACCCCCATAACATTATTTTCGTTGCTACTTCCTAACTGTAATTTTGCTACTGTTATGAATCGTCATGTAAATATCTGAGATGTGTTTTCCGATGGTCTTAGGTGACCCCTGTCAAAGGGTCGTGTGACCCCCAAAGGTTGAGAACCGCTGGTCTAAGGACATCCCTTTGAATGAGATACTTCCTGCCTCCGCCTTCCTGCAGGAGGGTACTCATGGAGGAGGGTTTTTGCACTTGAGAATTCAGGCCCTCAAGTTAGGAAACAAAGTCTGAATCTGCCTGTCCTTCAGGACACAATGAAACAGCCAGCTGTTTGCTTAGACATTTGTCTGAGTAGTATTTTATCGAGCTATTATTAGTTTTAATATTGTAATTAGATGTGCAAATGTACCCTGAGGTATGTTTGGATAGGAACATCATACAAATCAGAATTGACAATGATGAGCACAGCTGCATTTCTGCCAATGAATAGGCATTTAAATAAGTGCTTGTGGTGTGCTTGCTGGAAAATGTGATCTCGTAGAGTGGAGAGGTTAGCAATGCTGAGAGGCTGCCAAGGGAACATCAAAAATACCATAAAAACAAAAGAGTGAATATATTGGATTTCACTCAGAGACTGGAACTAATTTCCCTAACCACTCTATCTAAAACAGCTCACTTCTCTCACCCTGACACATATACAAATAGATTTCTGACCTTATGCCTGCTACGCCTCCCTTCCCACTAGAACATCAGTTGTAAGAGAACAGGGACAATATTATAACCTCAACACTAGAACAGTGCCTCCAGTTTCTCTACACACTAGATACTCAAAAAATGTCTGAATAATAAATAGATAAAAATGAATTATAATACACGTATACACTGAGCAGAGCTGGTGTAAAATTTTCATAACAATCATTTAATATTTATAGCTGAATGACATCTAGTTCAATCTCCTTTTCACCACTGAAACTGGAGGCTTGGGTTGGCTAAGTGACTTGTCCAGAGGCTTATAATTAACTAGCCTGGACTCAACTGAAAACACTGGTAGCCAAGTTTGCACTTCATTATACTTTGACATCTGTGACATTAACCATCAGAGGAATATACTCATATTAGTGTTCTTTCCTACTTACCTTATATTCTACCAAATGAGTAGTCACAATAGAGAATAAAGATGTCAGCACTTTCATCCCTTCACAGCACTCTCATTTGTGGCATCATAATTAAATCTATTTCATAAACTGCTGGCCTCTAGAATCCTCCCTCTGTCTTACAGCTCCAAATTACTAAACCTTCCAATCCAGAGCTTCCAAGATCCTGTCTACTTATCTCTTCAAATCCTGAAGACTTGACTTCTTGACAAAGTTTCCACGTTCTCTCCTACCCACTCCTGCACCCTAAACTTCTTCCAAATTTACAAAAACGTGAATCCAAGGACACAAAAATAAACACTGCATTTCTGGAAGCAAGAAAACCCTGCAGAGTCTAAATGTGTGAGCTAGTATGGTTTGGGGGATCTAAGTACATAGTTAAATAATGTACCAATGTTCTATGAATAGGAACAAAATTAATACTAATGATATACCAACATAATGTAATCTTCCTTTGGAGATTCAGAAGTGAATTCTTGCAGTGCCTGGAGGGCACTATTCTGAACATCAATTCTCTCTACATATCACTGTAGAGAGAAAATATTATTTAAGTTCCTGGATTCTTAATTAATGGAACTTCACAGCATTTTGACAAAGAGGACTTACATTCTTCATATGAAACAAAAGCAGACATAAAGAAAATAAACTATATTTCAAGCAAAACAAGCTAAATAAAATCTTTATCATTTCTTTACATATAAAAGGCTAAATCTAGTTCCTAAACCATTGAAGTACATTGCATTTATCATAGATTATGACCAGAAAAGTTTATTCAACCTTTTGTTCTGAAACAAAATGTTATGAATTTTATTTCATATTAGATTTCAGTCTATCACTGGAATATTAACCTAGGCTGTAGCATGTTTGATCTAGATTGTTAAATATTATTACTAGGTCTTCTACAACTTCACGCAGGTTTTTCTTTAAATAACTTTTCAGCAGAGGGGAACTTAGTATGATTAAAGCTACTTTAAATTATGCACTATCCTAAATATACTGATATTGGCAAGTCCTGTTTATCAACTTTAAATATTTAAGTTGATGACAAATACAAAGTCATCAATACAATTTACATTGAACATCTTCTATCTGTAACTGTTGTCTGACTACCCAACAGTACTCACCCAGCTAATGAAGCACTAACCAGTGACTTTTTAAAGCTCCCTACATTGTAATTAAAAGCAGGACTTCCAAGAAGAGTCATTACAGAAAGCTAACAATAGGGAGAAGGAAGAAACTGAGGAAAGGCACTGAGAGAAGCAGAAATAAGGCCAACGAGAGCAGATTCTGAAGGTTTTCCAGACCATTCTTGTGACCTAGCTCCATTCTTGCCTTCCCATTCCATGAGACAACGCTGAATCCACATAATAAATTCTCTCTCTCTTTTAAATTTCATTCCAACTGGTGTCTGTGGCTTGGAATAAACATTTAACTATAATATTAAGGGTATCCGCTCTCCTTGGAGTTTCACAACACACATCAGAGAACCTCCACAAAATTTTTGAAACAACACACCAGTAGAACTTTTTTTTTTATCAATAGCTACTACCAACCTTTAAGCTAATGTCCCAGAGCCAATGTGGGAAAAAATGACACCTTAATATAAACTTATACAATGTGTTTTCTCAACTAAGGCATTTCAAATTTAACCTCAAAACATGGCTGTAACAAGGAAGGTTTGAGGGGAAAAAAAACCCCAGAAATAGTATCACGCAGGTATCTCTCTGCCTGTTCCATCATAGCAAGGACAGATTCTACAAAAATCAAAAGGTCATTTTCCTTCTCAGAATTAATTCAATTGCCACAAATACACATTTTACTTTAAATGATCACTACTGACTTTTTAAAATACGATCAATCAATACTTTAATAGAGCATGACTCTGCACACACTATAAATATTACACATACTTATTTTCTGATGTCCTAGACAAAGCCTTAATATGCACCTCAGCAATATGAGCAAACTCATGCCTAAATTTCTGTACATATGTAACAAGAAAAAGCCACAGACCACGTACACATACATACACTCTTAGCACTTATTCCCCAAACGATTTTAAAATGAAAAATAGAGGTCCTGAAAATGTAGAAGTTATAAACAATCCTACTGAAAATTAGGAGTTAGACAAGACTGATATTTGGGTCAGGTGAAATATCGTATTTTTAACTTTTGGGAAGTTCCCCAAAGCTCAACTGGTAAATACACCATTCAAATTCAATTACTGCTTAAACACCATGCTTACTCTCACACATCTGAGAAACATGTTTACATAAAAATAAAAATAAAAATAGGCCCTGGATCTTTTTTACATGCCACATTTGTATCAGACATGGGCACAAAAACATAAATTCTAAATTGTGACTCTTCCGTTACAAGCATATAAAATGAAAATAAATTTGTTTCCGACAGGATAAAAGGCAGTCAGGCTAGCAGCAGAGTCAGTAGTAATTTGAATTCCAACATCAGAAATGAATTCTACACAGCTGGGCTCTCTAACTCTATTTAAACTACAGCCAACACGGGTGCTAGTCAAAAGTCAATTAAGGCCGACGACAGCTCCATTTCTAAAAAAGTACAGCAACACTGGTGGTTCTGTACCAACAAAAGGAACTCAAGAGTTTGAAAGTAATGATTATTGTTTCATAAAGGTTCCAAAACCCTAGTTTCATAGGGTTCCAAAACCATAGGAACATGAAACATTACGGAGAAAATTGTTTCTAGATAAATGAAGTCTTATTTCTTTAAGCACTAAAACAGCTTACAGATCTTCCAAGGGATCCTTCTAGAATGTACACACTTCTAGCTTTCTAAACTGGCATGTTCAAAACCTGATTTTTCCTACATTGTATCTAATGGTCTTTGGTGTGACAGAATGTTTTAATTTATATTGTATGAACCTGGCTCAGTATATTTTAGATTTGTGTTTGCTTTTATTACGCTTTCCTCTTCCACCCAGTTTTTGTCAACCAGCTATTACGTTTACTACACCCAAGCTGTCTGCCCATTGCAAAGCCTTTCCTCTCTCCTCCCCTTCTGACAGCTTCTCACACTGATCTAACCTCAGCAATCAGTGTTTCAAGCGAGAACAAAGAGGATGACCAAAAGTCTAGGTTATAATCCCATGATTTTTACAGCATCTATGAGCCTTTTTCACATACTCTCGGGTTATTAACCGAGTTCTGCAGGGTAATTATGGCCCAGGTAGATTCTATCCCGCACCCTGCCCCTCTCCAGCAAGTTGTAATGAATGAGCTCCAATAGTGCGTGGCCAGTCCCTACTCCAGCAAGCAGAAATAATCTTTAACTCAATATGAATAGAGAAAGCATCTGCCGCAACCTCAGACACAAAATTTATCCTTTTAACCTTATGCTTCCTAGTCTGTTGACATTTTCAAGTGATTTTTCTGAGCCTTGTCCTAGAATCCTTTCCACAAAAACATAAATCCCTATTATGATCACTATCATGAAAAAAAAGTCACAATCTCAATAAATGAATAAATAATTTGTACTCACAGAGTTCTTTGGAACTCAACTTAGATGTCCCTTCCCGGGACCCTCAACAGTTCTCAGCCGATCTGTCATTTTCACATTTAAAAAGTAAGAAATATAAACTTCAGCTCAGCCACTTACTACCTACATGACCTTCAGCAGGTAACATACCCACTTCATCCTATGGTTTCATCTGTGGTAAAATGGAGATGCTCAATTGATTGAGTTAATAAGAGAAACTAAATGAGATAATACGTGGAAAGAATTTAGCAAATTTAGCACAGGGCCTGGCACTCAGAATGTGCTAAATAAAGGTTGGTTATTGCAATGGTTAATTTTATGTGTTAACTGGCTGGGCCACAGTGCCCAGGTAATTGGTCATATAATTCCAGATGTTTCTATGAAGGTGTTTTTAAATTGGTAGACCTTGAGTACTTTCAGTAAAGCAGATTATCGTCCTTAATGTGGGTGGGCTACATCAAATTAGTTGAAGGCCTGAAGAGACTAAGCACTGACCTCCCCAAGCAGGAGGGAATCCTGCCAGTGGAACTGCCTTAGGATGGAACTGGAGCTCTTCCCCTGAGTCTCTAGACTGCTGGTTTGTGCCATCAGGTTTTGGACTGGTCAAGTCTCCACAATCATGTGACCCAATTCCTTAAAAATCAATCTCTCTCTCTCCTTCTCTCTCTCATTTTCTCTCTTCCCAGCTTTCCACCCCCTCTCCCTTTCTCCTTTCTCTCTCTCTTTCTCTCCATACATGTACAGAGAACCCTAATACAGTTGTGATTGTAATTATCTATAACCATCATTATTATTATACTATTAAACCAAACTCACTGGTAGTCTTCTCATTTCAACTACAAAGGAGATACAAAAAAAGCAAATTTCCTCAAACTTCTTCAAATCCAAAAAGAACTGGATAATCCTCAGCAAATATCTCAGTAAATATCCCAATGTAGCTCACCTAGCATATAAGAATGGCTTGGTGTCAAAAGTCTCACTTTCCCATTCCTAGGTATTGCAAATAAATTTAACAATTTTAATATTTGTCTCTTTTTTATAAGAAATTCCAAGGAAGAAAAGCCACAGTAAAAGACCAGTAATTAGTAAATTGTTTTATACATTTTACTACTGTATTTATATTACACTGTAAGCTCCTTAAGACCAAACAGAATGCCTTCATCTTTCTAGCAAAACCTATAGCAATGTGAACAACATGATTATACACTTACTGTCTACTAATTTAGTAGGCATATGCTTCTAAAACCTGGGTTTTGCTCATAAAATTGTCATAAAATTACCTTCTATGAAAGATAATAAAATAAATCAGCTTTCTGTCTTTGAGGTAAGACATTTTTCACAATCTCTTCATATTTTTCTTTAGAAGAGGGTCAAATATCCCAAAACCCTGTAATTCTATTCCACCTCAACTCACAGGATATAAATATCTTTATTTCTCTGCCAAGAATTTTGTTTCTTTCCTTGCTCATGTCTCATAGCTGCTGTGTCCTAAATTTCCAGTCTCCTACCTAGTTTTTGGCTTTAAATATCTTCTTCAATCATCAGAAACACAAACTCTGTGAGAGGGCCAGGTTGCAAGTGGTCAGGAGGCCAGGACTGAGGCCAACTGAGTGGTGAGAACCATTAGGAGGACTGAGGAGGGAGTCCTGAGGGGAAGGCGTGCACCACGGCCGTGAGCCGTGAGAGTGAGAGCGAAGTCAGAGCCACGGTGCTGGCACAGAGTGAAACGGAAAGGGTCTGACTCTAAGTCTCAGTGAGAAGGCAAGGGGCAGTGTCCATGCTAACAATACAGACATGAGCAGACTACATCTTTCAGGCAAGTTGTAAGAAAACAGGCAAAGAAGAGCCTCACGTGGGACAAATGGACTTGTCCACTTGACAGCACAATTTCGAGTGACAAAGGGTTCCAGGGCAGGGCCATCTGCCTGCTGTCTGGACTTTAAATGGACTCACTAGTATAGGTAGATAAAGGCTAGCAGGTGTTGCTATTCACTGACTGAGAGAGGCCAAGGCTGGCTCTGCAGATGCCAAAGACTGCCGTCGAGGGGGCAGTCCTCTAGGGAGCCCCTGCAGTTCTCCTGACATCACTGAAACTGATGTAGCTTAGACTCTTCTTCTGGGTTTCATCCTCTTAAGAACCACGAATTAAAGTATTCATCTTTATTACACAGATTTATCGTCTCGATCCTGCTAACAGGAAGAATGATTAAACTCTGGAAAAAGCCTAAAATCTGCTACGAAAACTTGGAAAGAATCTGAAAATCTTCCCACTTTCACTAAAACTATAATTGTTTCATCCCCAAATATCTTCTTTCTTTTTAGAGAATGAGAGTGATCCCAAGCTGTTAATCAAAAGCAAACTGTATCAGCTCCTCATAAAGATACAACTAAAAGTATTGAGGCAGAAAGGGAGAGCTTTTTTACTTGTTGGTTACTGAAAGATCCAAAAAGAAGGCTTAACCAAGGGCAAGAGAGAGAAGCAGACACCCACGTTTTTCTTTTGTGTACCACCTTTCCATTTGCAGAGCTGGGACCTCACCTTCTTACTCTCCCCATCCTTCTTCAAACAACCAAGGATCACGATACTCTCAGTACTATTTAAGGCCAAACAGAAAACAGTCTATAAACTCACTAACAGGTTACAGTGAGGCTAAGTAAGTTATTACTTAGTTAAGCCTGTGATATTTGCATTTGCAAAAGACAGGAAACTTGTACATTTAAAAAAAAAAAAAGGAGAAATTCTAAAGTGGAATTTCAAATAGTAAATAAAGAAGTTCTTTGGAGGGAATTCAAAGGCATTTCTCAACTGCTGAACTGAAACAACTTATTTAGGGCCCACTCCACCCATGGTTAAGACTGACCCTGAGAGAACCTTATCTAATAGAGGAATGAGTTTTAATCTTAAGAGATTTGCCTGTAAATTCTGAATATTCAATTCTAAAAGAACTAGAAAAAAACATTAATGCTTGGAGTACAGCTAACAGTGCTTCCAATTTCTCCCAAGAGGTGTATCCATCAGTCTGCTCCTGAGAGGGAGAGGAGGGATGTGGGGGGAGGGGCATTTCTTCCACCAGTTAAGTTTATCTTTGCAGAAAGAAATCATGTTACATTCTGCTAAGGGATGTAATCCAAAGAATTTTCCCCCCAGATTTCACATGCAAATTGCTCCCATCTTGAGAGAACTAGGATTTGTAGATACTAAAGTAAATAAGAAATTAAGCTGCTTGGATTTACCACTTATTGATATGGTATTACTCCCCAGGAAAACCACTCAACAACCACTTTCTTGCTTACATTTACCTTCTATAGAAAATTTAAGTGATTAAAAGTTTTATACAGATTTGTCTAAATGGCTGTACATTTCCCTTCAAAATCTTTGTAATAAAAAGCTACTGTGAAAATCTAATACAATTGTTGTCATAATCATAATTACTGTAAAATCCCCATTGATTCCTAGGATGTGTTGATTCCTAGGATGTGTTAAGTATCACAATTGCACTTGATCTCATTCTGCTGTGTTTAAGCTGACACCAGCTATTTCTAATTCTCCTCTAGTGACTGTCATAATGTTTCTGTTTTAGAATTTAAACAGGTTCTAACCCAGAGTCATGTAATATACTATTCTACATCAAAAAACCTCAAAAACTTATACAAAATCTATGCATTGAAGACTTTTTAAAGGCTTTTTGCATCGTACTCATTCAAAAGGAGCCACTGAGTGTTGACCAGCAGCACAAAAACTTTTACTGAATACTTACTATGCACTAAGTTTCACATATGTTAGGTCCTTTAATACTCACAATAACCAGATCAGGAAGGTATGGTGATTATCTCCATTTTAACTACTAGCAAACTGAGGCACAGAGGCATTAAAACTGACCAGATGTACCATTTTAACCAGGACAGAGGAAAATGGTACTATCCCATTTAAAACGGTACCTGTGGTCAGCCTCTTCTCACTAGGCTAAATTCACGGTGTCAGTAGGCCGACCACACATACCAATTGGAACAGAACTGCACCTTTGTTTTCTGTCCTGTTTAAAATGGTTAAGTCTGGTCAGCCTAATTAAAAGACTTGCCGCAGGTCATACAGTTTATAAATGGCAGAAGTCAAGATTTGAATGAAAGCAGGCCATCGCCAGAATCTATGCTCTCAACCCCACCTTAGCTTCGCCAATTAAGAACATGAAACAGCACAGAGATGGGATTCAAAATCATGTTGTGGAGGGGGGCAGGGGGGGGGATCAAGATATGCCTAATTATACTGGAGTGGGCTATTTCATTCTCAGATTTTTTTTTTCTTTATATTAATTAGCAAGCAAAATAATGGTGATTCTGTGTCAGGGAGAGAAAGAGGGATAGGGGTAGAAATAGAGAGAGGGAGAAGAAGAGGGAGACGAAGCAACAGAGAAAGAAAAGACATTCTACATCAACGTTTGCACAGTTTTAAGAAAGCAGAAAAATCCTCATAAACCAACTGCTTAGAGCCCAAATAAATTAACAGAAAAGCTATATTACCGGAGACAATTTTCTTTCTGCTGTGGTGCTCCTCCAGCCCCAGAGTGTGTCTGTTACAGGATGTAGCTTTCCTATAAGGGCCATTATGAACTCCGTGTCCTTTTATATTAGTCTTGAGAGGGAAAGGGAGTCACCTACACACTAGGTCTAGGGAAGGCAAATTCTACCATGGAAGTAAACAACTGAGAAAGCCTGAATGGAATTTTGAGCACACTAAGGAATCAGTCTCAAATTTCAACTCACCATTGTAGTTACATTAAGGAAAAAAAACAGCAAAATGACACCTGCAATGGCCATGCAGCAGTCCAGACCATTCAGACCACTCTGTCTGGAGGCTGGCTTGCACATGTTACACTTCACACTGGCTGAGAACTTTGTCCATGATTACCAACACCTGGTGACAGTGCAGGGACTATCAGCACTGACCACAGCCAAGAAAGCCATCAGACCTGCACCAATTAGAGGAAGAGACTGCACGACCCTGGCCAGGCCTGAATCACTAGACTCCTTAGAAGGAGAAAATTAATCTGAAACCCATACAACAAACTTTCCCAGTTTTGGGATATAAATTTTGATGTATAATGCACACTCCTGCAGTGAGGCTGTCTCTACTAAGCTCTTTAGAGCGAGAGCATCCCACGGAGAAGAAATGGAAGTACAGGGGCAGCTGCTATTTTATTTCCTGACAAAACTGGGAAGAAAACTATCTGAGCTATCTTCAGTGACCTCCACTTCCCAAGTGAGTTAAGGCTCAAACTTAAAAACTTTTCACCCCCTGCCCCACTGGAAGGACAGAAACGTGTGCAGCTGTATACTGCAAAGAGCAGTAACTGTGGAGACAGGAGAGCTCCATTCTCAGCTCTCCTCACCTCCTGGCCCATGACCTTAGGAAAATCCAAGGATCTCCAAGACAGACTCTCACATGAAAAAGCAATTCTGACAGTACCTAATTCTTCAGGGGTTGTGGTCTACCCAACATTCTTGACATTGTTTCAGTTCACCAGCTAGGTGTTTTGCTTTAAAATCTAGCATGACTGATTTTATGCTAATTTTAATAATTTTGAGTCCTCAATTTAAATCTTATGGTACATTTACATAGGATATAATAATTCTGATATGAACAAAATACAGAATTTCCTGACCTATGTTCAACATTTTAAGCTGTAACTGAACACTTTCATAAATTTAAATTAAATTTTAAATACTTTTATTTTTAATTCAAACTAGTTTTCAAACACAAAGTATAAAAACAGTTCCAAAACTTCAGGGAATCTATCTAAAACATTTCAAAACACAAACCAATTATGCAAAATAAATTTACATATAAGTATGGAACATAATTAAAGTTTACTTAGAATCACAGTAGTGGGATTCTTCACTACAGGAAATCAGGCTTGAGTGTAAATTTAAATTCCTTCATCTTACTTTAAAAGAGGAAAGGAAAAAAACACACCATTATCCTAAATAGCCATTTTTAGAATTTTAATTATATTATTTGTACTCTTTATGTCATGTAAAATAAGAAAACTAAAGAATTACTAGGCTGTTAAATTTGCATTTACCTAATCAAATTGACATTGTGATAGACGTTCTGATCTGTTAAATGCAAGTTTTTATTTGTTTAATACACAATAACCATTTACTGTAGAAGTGTTTTAATGAAAGTAGGATCTTAAAGGCTTTTAAACATATCAATAAAACCAAAGATGGTTTAGGAACTCAATAAAATCACAAATTCTGGTAGTTTTAATTAAATCTATTAAATTCCCACCATTGCTGGAACATAAGTTCCTATTTTCCTATTTAAAGAGAATACTGCAAACATATAATAAATAACAATTAAGTTTTACACTTATTTTCTAACTTAAAAAACAATACATTTTTATTGTAGTAAAGAAAAAATTCATCCACAATCCAATTCTAAGATAATTGTTAATATTTTCATACACTTCCTTTTAGACTTTTTCGGTTTATTTTTCACAGAGTTGAGGTATATATGTATATATAGTTGAAATAGATAAATAGATACATACATAGTATATATAGTTGAGATATAGATATATATCCTATTTTTTCTACTTAACATTTTAAAAGGCAGCATTCCTCATGATGCAAATCCTCTTTTAAAAAATCAATTTGCAGAAAAAATTTGGTTCATTGCTGTGTCCTCAGTACTAAGCAACACCTGGCACAGTACAGGTAATCAATAGATATTTGTGAAATAAATTAATGAATAAATAATTTATCCTATCAATTATTAACCCCATGACTATAGCGCTATACATTCAGGTTGTTTTCAATTTTTCACTACTATTGGTAATGCCATATATCTTTGTGCATATATTGTTTTCAGTACATAGAATTATTTATTTGGGATAAAATTCTAGAAGCTCAATTACTGGGTCAAGGTTTCTTCTGATACCTATCATTAAATTGATTTCCCCAAAAGAGTAACTTTGTGGTACTGTGTCAGCAGTCTTTTTGAGAAAGCTTTTCTGATCTCATAGGTTAAAAACATTCTCTCATGATGATTTTACTAGTAGGTCTTTAATTACTGATATTGACTGTTCCTCCAAATATGTATTAGACATTTGTATTTCCTGTTGTCTGAGTTGCCTAGTCATATCATTTATCAATTTATTCATTCACTCTATATTCTCTGTATCAGTAACAATACTCTCCTATTCCTTTCTCTTTATGCTTCTTTTGGGGAAAAAAGTGTGTCCTGTTACCTCTTTCATATAAACTTCAAAATATTTTGGCCCATTCACACACAGACACACATATTTATAAGATTTTTAAATATTTTGCTTATAACAATATATATTGTAGAAAAATGACAAAGTATAAACAAAAAGATAATAAAAGTACCAGATAAGTACTGTTCACATTTTAGTATATATTTTGCTATATCCCATTTTAAAAGAACACAGGTAGGATCATATGTGCATACTGTTTTGCAATATAGTTTCTACTTAGTTCTATTCCATAAACAACTTGTCACCTCATCAAATACCCTTTATGATATTTTTAATGCTAACATAATATCATGGTAGATAAGAGTGTGGAATTTAAAGACATACAGGTATGAGTTCAAAGCTTGCCTCTAAAATCCTAACTGTATTATTATAAGACTTACATTCTTTAAACCCTTTGCTCATTGGTAAAATGAAGAAAACATTTATTTCAGATGAATTATTGTTTAAATTAAATGAAATAACATTTATAAGGCAATTCAACAGTGTGATGATGATTGGTGCTTAATAAGCATTTATCAAATTAATGAAGGATAAATGGAAAGGTTTTTATTTTAATTTGCATTTCTTTGCTCTTTTTGTATATTTGGACTTGTACTTGGGAGATGAGAAGTGAGCTACGCCAAACCACATCTTTCTCTTTCTATTGGGGTGATATTTTTTCCTTATTGCTTTCAATTCATTCATTCAACAATGACTTATTAAAAGTTACTATGTGCTCATTTTATTATGGACAGTATAGTTTTGTCTTTTATGTTCCAAATGTTCTTCCTAGTTTACTACCTGCCTCTTAATTTTGTTCATGGTAGGTTTTGATGTATAGAAATATTAAATTTTCATGCAACTTACTTTATATTCTATTTTTGTAGCATGCTCAGTAATTCCTTCTCTACCCTAAGGAGATCCTTTATTATTTGGAGTGGAAGGAACATAGAGCCCTGTTTAAAAAATCTTAGGCTTAAACTGAAGAAAAGCAAAATAATTGGTTTGACGTAGAACTAGCTTGATAAAACATTCGCTTTATACCATAATTTATTTTGCAAGAGCAGGCCGAGCTTGTTCATACTTGTGTGTCTGCCACCCAGCACAGCATATGACACATAGTAGGTTCTCATCAATGTTGAATTTGCTGAATAGAGGAAAAAAGAGCAATCAGGAAGGGCAAAGTCAGTAACCAAAAATCAGAATTGAGAGGAACGATTTTAATTATAGTGACATTACAGTAGTACAGTAAAACACAGGAAAGTTCATCCAACAGTTTTTCAAGCACCCAATATTGCAACTACTCTATTTAGCAGCATTTCTCCAAGCATATTCTAAACTACATGAGTATAACCTAACCAAGATGCTCCAACAACACGTCCTATGAGCAAATAAATTTGACAAGCACCACATACTGCTTTACCCCAACTCAACTCACCCCCACCCCAGAGGCACAATAAACGTGCACATAAACACACCCTGAGACATTCTGCAGGTACCAGTTTTCAAAGGATACAGAGTTTATCTGAGATGCCCAGACAGAAATAAGGAAGCCAGGGAAATGATAGGTCCTAGTAAAGAGCAAAATCAGTATTCTGGGATTAGGGAAGACACTATACAAAGCACACACTTGGGATACAGGAAAAGACCCATGACTGGAAAAGACAGAGGTAGAAAACATTCAAGAATGCTGTCAGGACTTTGGCTATGTGGTGGTATGAGTTAAAAGAACCAAAAACAGTAAGCAGGAACCCAGGTAGATCCTAAAAATGGAATGGAGAGACTTCAACCACCAAGATCTGAGCTGGACCACAACATGCACTGGGATCCCTATGGATGCCAAACATTTGCTTCCCAGACAGGCTAGTTTCATCACATCTTCACAGGTTCTCTACACTGAAAGATAACAGTTTGGTTGGTATGGTTATTTTATTGTTTTGCTTTAATATTTATTGAAAGCCTTGCATTGAATAAACCTACTCTTCAAATGAAGTCACTGACAGGAAGAGAACTGGAAAATTATGATTCAACAACTTGATGTCACGCTGAACCACATATCATCAACAAAATAAATGGAGGCATGTGGTTTTATGATCAATCCTTTTATCCAGATATGTATCATTCTACAAGATTGGGACCCTTAAATCTGACACAAATCATCCTAGATAAGTTTCCAGGTTATATTCATCATTATTTTTTTAAAATATTTTAACCAATTGTTACTGTGTTACCAAATATTTATTTTAGCATGAGAAATTTGTGAATGTCCTTATTCCTCAGGAGATACATGGATCTCCAAACATCCTGGAAAAAACATCCTGACAACTGCACTATCCACAAGAACATGAAAACCTGGACTTGGTCTTTTATATGATCTTGTAATTAGATTTCACAGTTCATATATAGCTACCACTACTGAGGGCCTAACACTGACAGGGACTTTTACAGATACTCTTAATAGCAACTACAACCCTGCAGAGTAGGTGTTGTTACGACCCATTTACAAAGGATGAAACTGAGAAGTCACATAGTTTGTCCAAAGCAAGAAAAGTACTTAGTGTAGGAGTTAGTATTCAAATCCGACTCCAACTCTAAAAGCCCAAATCTCTAACTAGCCTCCAGTAAAATGAAGTTTTCTAAATTGTTTTCCATAATAATTAAAAGGAACATTTTGATGATTGAATATTTTTTCCTTGTCTACTGCATACATTCCAACTCTAAATGACACAATAAGGAGTCCATAAGGGCCTTTGATTAATTCAGGAGTCTTCCATAGGTTAAACATTCTACAGGAGGAGTTGGGGTTTTGATCAATTAAATGTTTATTGAATTCCTGAGATTTGGGGCCGGGCATTATAAAAAATATAGTGGAATAGAAGAACTGATTGTTATTTTGAGATTCCAATGTTGGGGGGGACCAAGCAGATAACTTGGGAATTTAGAAAGAAATACAGTAGGGACCCTGTGAGGATAAAGAAGCACTCAATCATATGAAATGACAGTTTACATGTAATAGGAGCCTGGAGAATTAGCTGTGAGAGAGGTGCTTTGGTGGGAGGTGGGGGGACTACTGCATTAAACCAACTGCCTTATTCTAAGCATGATTCATGATTATGCAGAAATTTGAGATTATCCACTTATGCAATCAACCATATCTAAAGAAAAAAATGATGTAGTTAAGAGTATCAATGCAGCCTTAGAACAAAGAACAATACTACATAATAACATTACAAATGTTCCCTAAAAAATACATGTAAACATTCCCTTAGCATATAACTATGCAGCCCTTTGGTTTTAGTAATAAGCAAGGATATTGATTAAGTACTATTTCCTGTGTTGGGTATTAAGAAAAAACAAATAGCATAATAAATTATTCAATTAAAGGCCATTTTTTTATGTCACTCCATTAGAGTACAGTGAATTGGCTTAGAAAATTTAGGGCAAAATATACTAATCTTCATTTTACTGGCATGTTATTATACACTGGTAAAACCTATTCAATTTGCATAGGGCCATAGGAAAGCTGTTAGAAAGATACTGCCTTCAGTTCTTTTCTAAGAATTAAGAATTTTTAAAAAGTGTATAGATAAGGAAATACATAAACTATTCAGATTTGTTTTTTAAAAAGTCACCTTGTCCTTGGCACAATTTCTTTAAATAACACAAAAAACAAAACAAAAATTACTTTTTTTACCTAAGCAACTGCATGCTATAATTCAGTGATATGTCCTGATACTGGTATTTCTACTCTTGATTTCTGCATAGTTTTTAACTCCAGATAGAGAGGAGAAAATAGGCCTATCCTTCTCCTACCATAATTTTTCAGAGTGTCAACTCCTTCTGTCTCATATATCCGTTCATTTAACAAACATTAAATATCGACACTGTGCCTTGCACCAGAGTGTAGGCAGGGTACAAATAAGAAGACTGATACATTTACTGTCACAGTAATCATGTTTCAGAATATTAAGAAAAATATTTTTACTGTTAAGTATTCCTCTATCATTTGTCTGCTTTAAAACATCAACCATAACATCAACAGAACTATATTTTAGCAGATAATACTTACAGTTTTAAACATTAAAGAACACTTTTCAAGGGCAACCCCATAGATTGTCAGTGATGGAACAGAACTCTGTTCAAATGGCATGATAAATTATTATGCCATCTTCCTCCCTTGAGACAGAGTAACCTGTTTAGGCCACCAAGTTTTTTCTTCAACCCCAAAGGGAAGACCAGAAATGATAAGTCACTAAAATTGTTCCTGGTTCTTCTTCCCCTGGAATCAAGATGACCAAAACTCAAACATAAACCTTGAAAGCAATGGAAAACATAAATGTAAACATAACCACTCCATCATCTGAAAATCATTTCTCTTGCTTTCTTAGTAACACTGCTTTAAACGCTCAAATCATTCAAAAGATATTTACCGAACACCTACTTTGAGCCAAATACTCTTCTGTGTGCTGGGAATAAAGCAGGAAAAAAAACACAAAAAAATCCCTGTCCTCATGGAGCTTCCATTAACAATGAAAATAGGCATAAACAATATACAAATAAATAAGTAAAACAAATAATATACAAATAAGTAAATAAAATAAACATGGAAAAAATTAAAGCAAGACAGAGAGAAGTGGTATTAGGGAGGATGCAATTTATAGTCAGAGAAGGCCTCACTAAGAAAGTGACATTTATGCACACTTCAAGGACAGAGAGCAGTCGTAGAGGCAAAGGGAGGAGCAAGTGCCAAAAAAGACCCTGAGGCAGGAGCAAATGGGCTGTTTCTAAGACCAGTGTGACTGGGGTGGAATAAGTGAGGGGGTGGGTATGGGGAAATAGGACAAGCAGTAACAGTGAGCCTAGTTATGTAGGGCATAATACTTTGGCTCTCACTATGAATGAGATGGGAAGCTAGTAAAGTGTTTTGAGCATATCTGAGGTATTTTTAAAAGATCACTATGGCTATTCTGTATAAAATAATTAAAGAACAGAGGACAAGGAGATAAACTGAAAAAAAAAAAAAAAACAGGAGGAAAATGCAATAATCTTGGTACACATAGATGATGGTGGCTTGAACTGAGTTGGACAAGGTGGAGGTGGGTAACAATAATCAGAGTATAGAGCCCCAGCAGTCACTGACGCAGGAGTCAAAGTATTCAAGTGAAACCTGCAGACATCCCGCTCAGAATAGGCCGTCTGCCATTGTAGACATACAGGGTTTATGTGTCACCTGTCCCTCAGTATATCTTCGGGGTGGACATTTTGCACAGGCTATGGTTGAACACCATGGTAGAAGAATTTCACCTCCGAGTGTGGGTGATGAAGGCAGTGGTGCAGGGACATGCTGTACATGCACTTTTGCAGCTGCCCCCTCCCTGACAGATGTACATACCAAGCAATACAAGCTGCTGGGGGACCATGAGGAGATAACTGGGACAATACAGAAACTGAAACAGGTGGGGACAGTACATCCCACCCACAGTCTGTATAACTCCCCAGTGTGGCCAGTGAGGAAGCCAGATGGCACCTGGCGAATGACGGTTGACTACTGGGAATTAAATAAGGTAGTGCCTCCTTTGCATGCAGCGGTCTGGTCAAGTGGTGGACCTGCCTGATAGAGCATCTGAGTCAGGAATTAGGGACCTATTATTTTGTTGTTTATCTTGCTAATGCCCTTTTCTCCATTGACATATCCTCAGAGAGCCAAGATCAACTTGCATTCATGTGGAGAGGCCTGCACTGGGCATTTACAGTCCTTCCCTAGGGGTACTTGCATTGCCCCCTGCTGAGCCACGGACTGGTGGCAGTGACTTGGCACAACGGTGTTGACCTGAAAATGTAAACCTGTACCATTACACTGATGATATCATGTTAACCAGTGACTGTCTTGCAGGTTTAGAAGGTGCTGTTCCTGCTCTCCTATCCCACCTGAAAACATGTGGTTGGGCACTCAGTGACAAGAAGCGGCAAGGGCCTGGCTTGTCTGTCAACTCCTTGGGGGTCATTTGGTCTGGTAAGACAAAGGTTATTCCTGACGCAATTATAGATAACATCAAGCCTACCCTGTGCCTACCATTATTAAGTAATTGCAAACTTTCCTTAGACTCCTGGGATGTTGGAGAACATTTGTGCCCCATTTAACCCAACTGCTAAGGCCCCTATACTCCTTGGTTAGGAAGGGCTCACTGAAACTGGATAGAGGGGACCCAGGTGGCCTTTAACTCCTCCAAGTGCCCCATTAAAGTAGCCCAAGCTCTGCATGTGTTTGACCCTGCCTGGCCTTGTGAGCTGGATATGCATGTCACTGCAGAGGACTTTGGCTGGGGCCCATGGCAGTGTTCTGAGTGCCTGTGGCAGCCCATAGGCTTCCGGTCCCAATTATGGAAGGGGCTGAGGTCCATTACTCCTTGGTGAAAAACAACTGGTGGTTGTGTACACTGCCCTTTTGACAACTGAAAGCATGACGGCTACTGCCCCTGTGACTGTGCAGACCACGTATGCTATTGTAGGATGGATATGTGATTGGGCCACAAAACCACGAAATGGCACTGCCCAAACACCTATGTTGGCAAAATGGGGGGCATGTCTACAGCAGCGCAGTGTTGAGTAATAGTCCCTTGAGAGCTGAGCCCCAAGAGGTCCTTGGGCCTGTGACTTACATAGCTGTGGGGGAACCAATCTCCCAACACTTGGAAAGTGGGCCGGAGGCCAGCCCCTTCAAGGAAGGGCAAGCGCCCACCCTAGGAGACACTGTGTACACAGACACCTCTAGCAGAGGCCAACCCTCCCAACAGACTGCTGTCCCCTTCCATCTTCCCACTGAGACCATTTGGTACAACACTGGTACCAGCTAAAGCAGCCAATGGGCAGAACTGTAGGGTACATGCTTAGTAGTCACTAACGAGCCACCCCTATTGGTAGTCTATATTGACAGCTGGGCAGTACTCAGAGGCTTGACGCTCTGGATTGCCACTTGGCATCTCAACCACTAGATGGTGATGCACCGACCACTCTGGGGTCAAGCTATGTGGCAAGACCTACAGACCCTAGAGCATCAGAAACAGGTCTATCACATCACAGGACACGACCCTTTGGCCCATCCAGACAATGATGAGGCAGATACCTTGGCAAAGGTGAGATGTTTAGAAACTGCTCCTGTTGGAGATGTGGCTCAATGGTTGCACCGATGGCTCTCCAGGCTGGACAAAAGCCTATGTGGGCAACGGTAAAGTCTTGGAACTTGCCTATCACTTATGCTGAGGTGTTGCTATGGTATCTGGATGCAAGGTAATACACAGATGTCTGCTGTGTAGATTGTGAGGCGAGAAACCCTGAAGGGGTGGAGTATGGGGGACATGGTATAACTCAGGCTTTCTCACTGAGCTTACACCAGAATGACAGCGCACCTGTGATGTAACCATGACCTGCACCTTCCCAGGTGGCGGCCATCTTGTTGTTTATGTGCCTTATGAGCTCGCTTCTTGGCGGCCTGCCACCTTTGTTCTCTGCCTATATAAGGGGACAGGGCTCTCTGGAAGGGAGCTATATGGGCTGTTGAGAGAGAACTCCCGGACTCCATTTCATTGCTGCTCCGCTTCTGGAATAAAGGTTATGTTTAAGTTGCCTGCAGCTTCTCGATTTTTCTTCGGTCTGCCTGGATCCAGTGTGAATCTCCCTGGACTTCGTCGTCTGCAATACATCTTAACATTATTATTATTATGAAAATAAGTTTCACCTAACAGACCCTCTGAAAGCATCTTAGGGACTTCCAGGGGACACTGGACCTTACTTTGAGAACTTATGGCCTGAGTGTAGTCATGGAAGCTGAGGGACAGTGGTGGATATAACAATTAAAAGAGAAGAGGACAAAGGACTGAGAAACCAAGGAAGCGTAAGGACAATTTATGTCAATGAAATCACCAAGAATTATGGTAGAAGTAGTACTGGACCAAATGGTCGTGAGCCAGGAGTTAAAATGGTCATAGACTGAAGTAACTACAACAAGGAGGAACAGTAGTTTTTGTAGTCTGATGGCACAAAATTCAAAATTAGGGATTCTTAGAAAGGAGGGAAGGAGAATAGCCCAGAAGTAGCAATAAATAAATAATAAGTAAATACTACCCATCCTCCAGGGGTATGTGAAAGAAAACTGCCACCACCTGGGAGAGCAGAAAGGAAGCAATGCCCTTGGCAGTGGTTCTCAACCCTCCTAATGCTGCGACCCTTTAATACAGTTCCTCATGTTGTGGTGACCCCCATAACGTTATTTTCGTTGCTACTTCATAACTGTAATGTTGCTACTGTTATGAATCGTCATGTAAGTATCTGACATGTGTTTTCCAATGGTGTCAGGCAACCCCTGTGAAAGGGTCGTGCAACCCCTCACGACCCACAGGTTGAGAACCGCTGCCCTAGGGTGAGTCAAGTAGATGAGAGCAAGAAGGTGAAGGGAAAGTTAATGGAGGCGGCTAAGGGCATAAAGGATTTTGCTGATTATAAACAATGAGTTCCAGAGAATGCAACAGAATGACAGACTAGAGACAGCTGTGTAACAAATCACTCCAAAACCGAGCTACCTTTTATAAACCATTTAATTATGCTCATAGATTCTGTGGGTCAAGAATTCAACAGGACACAGCAAGAATGGCTTGTCTCTATTCCATGATGTCTGAGGCCCTGGCTGTGAAAACTCAAAGGCTGGGGTGACTCAACAAATGGGGGTTGAAATTACCTAAAGGCTCATTTACTCATATATCTGGTGTCTGAGCTGGGAAGACTAAAGACCAGGATTACCAACCAGAGCACCTACACAGGGCCTCTCCATGTGAACTGGCTTCCTCACAGCATGGTGGCCTCAGAGTAGTCAAAAGTAGTAGGGCCTCTTAGTGGTTCAGGACTCCAAGCACAAGTGTTCTGGCCAACAAAGGGAAAGCTGCAATGACTTTTGTATCCCAGTTACAGAAGTCACATAGTAGTATCATTTCCAGCATACCCAACTGGTTAAAGTAGCCACAGCCTGTTCAGATTCAAATAGAGGGGGCACAGAGAGTCAATGGGAAAAGTGCCCCAAAAGTTGGAGGCCATATTTTAAAACCAGTAAATCATCTGGTGCTCAAAGGAAGCAGTTCCAAACAATGAAAGATGAAATTTGTAAGAACACTATACAAAATTTATTAATATTCTATTCCTGTCTGCTACAGACTGAATGTTTGCATCTCTCCCAAAATTCCTATGTTGAAGCTCGTAGCACCATCAGTGTGGCTGTACTTGGAGATAGGGCCTCCAAAGAAGGAGTTAAGGTTAAACAAGGTCATGAAGGTGGGGCCTTATCCAATAGGATTAGTGTCCTTACAAGAAGAGATAGTAGAGAGCTCTCTCCATTCCCCTGCCTCACGCATGCCCCAAGGAAAGATCGTAGGAGCTCACACAGTGAAAAGGCAGCCACTGGCAACTGAAAAAGAGAGTTCTCACCAGAAAATGGCCATGCTGACACCTTGATCAAAGCCTTCTAGCCTCCAGAACTGTGAAAAATACATTTCTGTTGTTTAAGTCCCCCAGTGCATGAAGTCCCCCAGTGTTATGGAAGTCTGACCAGAAAAATACCCTGCCCTCCATCCTTTTCCAGTACCATCTGTAGAGGCTGAGAGGGTAGGGTTTTGAGTAAATGCGATCATGGAATGCAGAGCCCAGATAATACTTGATAATTTATATGACTGTTGGTTAAGAAACCAGGGCTACTTTCATGGCAGGACTCACGCACGCACGCACACACACATGCACGCATTCGGGTTCACTAAGAAAGCCAGAGGAGGTACTTTCTCAGCAGATACAGCTCTGCAGGTTTCTGATTCTAGCCTGCAAATTTCCATTCTCCTAACGAAAATTATAGGGAGAAAATAAAATAACATAGAAACCAAATTTATATTGCCTTGTTCAAGGTTTTCATTTAATGAAAATGTGCTCTGAACACACTAGAAAATTACACATTTAAAAAGAAACCCTTGAATTCATCTGAAAAATCTAACTTTAAATGTGACTCTCTTTTAGTCAACAATCCTGACACTTCTCAAGTGGGTAATGTGGAAATTCTTGTGACTGTCTAAGTTTGACTTCATGAGATCAGTGCACTCTTCTCAGTCTTTTTCAATGGAATTTATGAATATCAGTAATGGAAGATATAAATACTTCACGTCAGAAGATATCAAGAAGGAAAACTATTCACAGATTATACTATCTCAGAATGAACAAATATTAATAAATAGCTACTACTTGTTATCTGAATGCTTACCTATGTTATTTTCTACTTTTTTTGTTGTTTAATGTACTAATAGGTGAAAACTGCATTCAGTAACTTTTTTCTCAAATAAGAAAAACTATAGCAAAAAAAGACATACATGCTAGTAAGTTATGCTGTCAAACTCTATGTCAGATTTTCATATTGTCTGCTATATTTAACAGTTGTGAAATAAAATAAACACTTCACTCATAAAAATATGTATACAGTTATTAATTCTAAAACCAATTCACACAAGAAGTCTTGAGTATATCTAGGGATCTCTTCTAAATGTCTTTATTCAAAATACAAAGTAAACCTTTAAAATATATCAATATGTAATACATAATGCACACTGCAAGTACACACTACCCATCATGAGAAGAAATATGTCACTTCTCATGTTCACACATATGCTGGTGAAATAGAAAGGAAAGATGTGTAATAAACTATTAAGTAAGAAAGGTTTGTGTACAACATAGAAAACGGTATTGGTTGAAATTACTTGCAAACTTTAAGCTACATCATCTCTGAGCTATTGAACAGTTTTCCCTTTCTTTCCTGATGTTCTGATCTTAGGGAGAGGTGCCTGCCTAATGACAGGAACAGGACTCTTCCACCTTATCATTCATGACTCCTGTCCCTTCCAGTTTAATGTTTTTAAGTCACATAAGCCACTCCAGATATTTGATGCAACAGAGAAAGGGGGGAAATGAAGTGGGGAAAGGGGGCAAAAGATCAGGTGTCAGTGTCCAATATCCTACAAGGATTCAAAACTCTTTGACAAGTGCAAAAAGAGGGTGGAACCCTAATAACTGTGTAGCTTTGAGGGCATTCGTGAACATTCTGACCACTAACCCACACGGCCTAGCATGATGGCCTCCTCTTTGCACAGGCAGCATCCAACACAGCATTGGAGCAATACAGTGGCGATACCTGCAGAAGGTGGCACCAGGTCCAATGGCAAGGTCCAGGAAGTCCAAACTAGCTGCTGGGATGACATTCAAAAGACCAAAGAGAAACAGTTTCATTTCACTGGACCCAGGGCACAACGCCCAGTCACTCTGTGAGCCAAGTCCAGAGCAACAGACTCAGTGAGGGTCACACAATGAATAAAATGTCCTTCACCCAATGCTGTGAAGATGCTAAGATCTCCCCTTCACCCAAGTGCCATCTTGGGAATGAGGAAAAGGGAAATTCTTGAGAAATATGAAAACTGACCAGAGAGTTTCTAAAGCAGATACTCATGTGCTCTTAATTGACTAAATGAGATGTTTTCTATCTTCAGTGGGAATGAAATCTTGAAGGTAAAGTAAAAGCAATCATAGAAAACAAGTTGATTCATTTGTTTATCTTATAAGTAACATGCACATTTTTACACACACACACACCCTTCTGAATAGTCTTCCCCCCAAACCCAACTACATAAACATACTCTAAAACATACTCACACTGATCTGTGGACAGTGTCAGGCAGAAAACCATTTATTAACTGTCCATGGTTAGATGAGTACTGAAAATTAGGGTAGGTGATTAGAAATTCCTATAACAATTTGACATCGCCCCAATATCTAAGTCTGTGATGAATGAGCTCATCTAATGAATAGGACAATAGGACATAGACAAGGGCCGATGTGGTCAGACTCAGGTAGGGAGTTGCACAATGTGCACTCACTGTGTTATAAGACTACATACCAGGCTAGGGGAAAGAAAGAAAGAAGGTGGGGGAGGAAGAAAAGGAGGAAGGGTGGGAGGGAGGAAGGAAGGAAGGAAGGAAGGAAGGAAGGAAGGAAGGAAGGAAGGAAGGAAGGAAGGAAAAAGAGAGGGATGCAGGGACAGAAGAAGGGAGGGAGAAAAGAAGGGGAGGACGAAGTACGGAAATAAGGGAGGGAGAGAGGGAGGGAGGGAGGGAGGGAGGGAGGGAGGAAGGAAAGAAGAAAGGAAGGAAAAAAGTAGTTCAAGAAGTACTAATGTAGATCAGCATGCTGCCTAATATTCATTGGCACCAACTGCATTGCTAATACTGGGTTTTGTATTTCACATGACAAGGGTGCAAAACAGGCCAACGAGAACAGAAGACTTCCTGTGTAAATGATGTGCTCATCATGCCCAGGGAAGACCAAATGACACAGGCTCTTAAAACCAAGGTACCATAGGAGTTCAACTAGGAAAAAAGTGATGATATTACTTTCCATAGTAGCAAATACCATATTCAAACAATATCAAGTCACAAAACAATAAGTGTTAATTTGAAAGTTACTGAGTTTTTTTGTGGGGAGGGGAGGCAAAGGGAAGTTTGCTTGTATTTCATTTGTAAAACGTGGTTTGGTTTTGTGGTTGGATAACTGCTATAAGCATCACGAGTTTACACCTAATTTTGTGTTAGTATATTTTTAAGTAGTGTAATAAAAATAAATCAAATCAGAAGTTGAGATGTCCTTTTAAAAAGTTCTATATGTGATTTCAATTTAGAAGTAAAGCTATCTTGGATATTGGGTTGGAATCAGAAGCCTAGACTGGAGAGAAGCAGAAACTGAACACCGAGCCATCTGAGCAGGACCCTGGGAACCCAGCCAGGAGAGGCCGCCTGGCAGAGCTGCGCAGCTGTAACAGAGTGAAATGCTAGGTCTCTACGGCTGCATCCCTTCAAGCCCCACTGTGACTCCTGCTTTAGACATGCTAATCATCAGAGGAATTCTGCTTGGGGCATGAGTTTTTATAAAAACACCCGTTGGCCCTCCCCTTGCCATAACAGAAGCCTGACGCTAGGTTTCCCATCTTCTCAGCTGGCACCTTCTCGATCAATAAGCCTTTCTTACTCCAAATTCTGACATTTTTTTGAGTGTTGGCCTTATGAAGCACTGGGGCACAGACTTTAGACTGGTAACACAGCTACGTATTGTAGTTTGGTTGTATCATTTGAGTCATCTTATTATAAATGGGAAAAGGGGGAAACCCATAACACATTTGAACTTCATTTTGGAAGAGTATGAATTGATTTTTTTTTAATGAAAATTTCTGATTTATGAAACAGAAGTTAAACAAATAACACCTCCATTCAGAAATGGACAGCTAATACACAAATGTACTTTAAGAACTCACTCTTTCAACAACTTCTCTCTCTGTCTGTAATGTAATGTGTAACAATAAAAGATTTCACCCCATAGCATAAGCCCAGGAGGTTAGTATGCCAAGAATAACCCTTAAATTACAGATGAGAAAATAAAGGTTCAAAGGGGCAATCTGTACCTAGATCAAATAATCAGGAACATGACTAAGACAGGACTTTAATCTTGGTTTTCGAATTTAGAGTCCAGTATAAGAAGTATTTGAAATTTTATTCAGAGCATTTAGATGTTTTCAGAAAATAATAATTTTTAACAAAACGACCCAATTCTATTACTAGGGATGACATTTCTATAAAACAATTACCACTTTTCTTTTAGTTTAAAAAAAAAATCACTTAAAATTCCAAATTAGTTTTAGTAGATAAATGCACAGGATAATAATTGCTTTTGAGTAAAAGCCAGTGCACATTAAGCTATCACCATGACCCAGCCTGCTACCCAATCACTCTGGTCATCCCCATTTTTACATTATTCTACCAGATTCTGTTTACATTTTCCCCCTTCACACAAAGAAGGGCAGGGAAAAGAAAGGCTGGAAAGAATACCTGGCTTTTTATCAAGGCACTGGGTCTCAACTCTGATTGTAATCACTACCTAAACTAGAGACCTGTACCGTCCATATTTCCTATGTCCTCCTCCTGAGCTGCTCCTCATGGCCTAAAACAGGGCAGGAGCCTCCTACTTGATCCCCAAGCCTCCAGTCCCTTCCTTTGCCAGTATTATTTCCTCCCTGCTGCCCAGATGACCTTTCTATCATGTAAATCTGGTCCTCCATTTCTCCACTGGCTATTCTTCCCTCAACTCCTTATCACCTGCTGGATACAATCTGAACCCTTCAGTCTGGCATGCAAAGTCCTTCCAAAGCTGGCTTCTCCCACCAGTTTCCCCACCTCATAGGAAAATGCATACGCACGTTCTACAGTCCATACACATGTTCCTATTCTATACTCCAGACCCTTAAGAAACCAGTGGTGGCTCCTGGAATATTTATTCCACAATGCTTTGGAGTATACCATGCCCTCTGCCTAAAACATCTATCCTCACATTGTCTCTTAACTTTCTAAACTCCTCTTCTTCCTTCAGGTCATTTAACACCTCCTCTGTGCCACTCCCTCTGAGAGCCGTCTTCAGATGCCTCCTTCTTCCCACCTGCCCTCAGCACAGGCCTCGCCTCTTTTTGCTCCCTCAACAGTAATCTGTACAGGAGGAGGGAGGCGGTACTGACTTATCTGTCACATCCGTGACTCTATAACTATATATGCTAATCTACTGGAAAACAGGAACCATGATTTTCTCAGCCCCGGCACCCATCATGGCACTTACCGGCCAGTAAATGTTTACTAAATGTACAAAACGCAGCCTTGGGTACATTCCCCTCTACACTGGAGTTTCTTCTTCATGAGAGTCAGACTAAAATATACCAAAAACCTTAGCCTCATCAAGTTCTGTGTTTCAGTGTAGCTTTTCACAAAACGTGGGACTTTTTTTTTTTACTAGTTTATGAAGGTTTTTAAAAATAAAAACTTACTGTTTCATCATCAGGACACCTTAAGGTGTTAAGTTTACAGATATGTATCAAGACATAAAAATAATAGCAGTTGCCATTACTGAGCCCCGAACTATATGCAAAGTACTATCATAAATACCCCCCACATTTGTTAATTTTGTTTAATCCTCCCATGAGGTAGATGTTACTTGTCCTCATCTTATTGATGAGAACACAACAGCTTTCAGTAGTAAAAAGACTACAGAGCTAGTAAGTGCTAAAGTGGACTTCAGCCCACTGCTGTTTGACTTCAAAGATCCTGTGGCCCACCTGTCTGCTGGGTGGGCTAAGGAATCTATCTAGGATACTAGCCATGTTTTCATATTCTATTCAACACCTGATTGAGTGTTAAAGTTTAATCATTGCTGAAATGAAAGGCAATAAGAAATTCAATTAGATGCATTAAATCGGCAAATATAGTTAGAGAATGTTAACTTGCCCATAAAACTGGCAGCAGCACCCTTTGGCTACTGACATGCCTAAACATGTAGGTTTTTTGAATCAGGAAATTCGTATGGATAAATTTTTATACTTAGGAAACCTTTGAATTTAAGAGAAATTCACTTTAATAAAAGATAAAACAAGAGATTGAAACCCAAGTTTTACTTTTGTATTTGAATAGCATTCTCTGTTAGACATGTTACTTTGTATTACTATTACTTTTCTATTTTGTATTACTAAACTACTATTATACTTTAACTGAAAACAAACGGATCAAATCCTACCTGCCTTCAACAATCAGCCAACGCCATCATTTAATATAGCTGTTTTAAAACTCGTTATATTTAATTGTCAATATCCTTTACCAATTCAAGTTGATACTTCTTTTTCTTCATGAAAGAAAGCCAGCTGCCACAGAAGAAAGCATAATCTAAAGTCCCTTTGTTTGGCCACTCTGCCTTCTGATAGTCAGGCTGAGAGTTCAGATGGATGGCTTTAATTAAATAAAATGTTGGCAAAAGAGCAAATGCACAATGGCTATTAACAATACAGTAGCTTCCCTGCTCGTTGCAGTGAGGAAGAATACCTAATTCCTGTTCATTCTTGGCTTCACGACAAATATTCTTTGAAAAGAAGGAAAACTATGTAGTTATGTCAAGTCTTCGGTGGAAAAGCCACTCACTTAAATGAGCTTCTTTAAGTTTAGTCAAATAATTCTATTTAAAAATATGCTGACGTACCCCCTTCATGGTTAGAGATAATAATCCTATGTTTCTCAAAAGCCCACAATATACTTTAGAAGCCTCTTCCAGATATACATGGGCTGTCCAGGAAGTATCCAGCCATGCAATATGAAAACCAGAGGCATTTATGACTGGATAGTGTTCCTGACAGCTCTCAAACAGAACTGAAAAAACTCGTCTGATGTAAGATTTGGAAGTACTTCATTAAAATTCTGTCCAGCAACGACAAACACCTAAGATGCTGCAATGTTAATACAATGCTAAAAACTTCATCTCAGGAAATGTAACTTCTTTTTTGAATTATCTCCTTAGAAAATGGTGCCCTAAGTCTTAGCTTTGTAACATTAGGCAATTTTTTTCATTCTCTTAGCATCAGTTTCTCCATCTATCAGGGGAAATAGTAATATCTACCTTACAGGCAGGCATGATGCACGTGAAACATCTAACATAGTGCCCAACACACAGCAGACTCTCCATGCATTTTTATTTCTTCTTTTTTCCCCATAGCACTCCCCAGCCAAAACTCAAATTTCAAATTGGACTTTTTGTTAAGGAAGGTGTGTACAGTAGGGTCACCAGATCTCCTTGTGATGTGAAAAATGAAACAGACCAAAGCTATAATAAAGGCACAGTACTTCAGCCCCCTGCACTTTCTCACAGATATTTCATAAAAGCTAACTCTTCATACCTAAAGCAATCCAAATACTGTCATTCAACAAAACAGAAGCAAAACCCCAGACACAGTAACAGAAGTCCAAAAGGGAATTCTCAAGTTTACAAGTAGACCTCAAAACTTATAAGAACAGAAAGGCAAGAGGGAAGAGGTTATACAAAATGCACACAATTTCTGCTGGTGACTATGTGTATGTGTGTATGCATGCAAGGCAAAAGAAAGGCTTCATTAATTATAGATATTAATTATCTATCCCTTTATACTGAGATTTTTCTTTAACAACTATATTCCTATTATATGTGATGAGCTAATAAGAAGATTAAAACAACTAATAAATTACTTCATTTAATTTTGTTGGAAGGGATGTTAAATAGAACAGTTTTCAGAATCATTTCACTTCCCCTGAAACACTTAGTCCAAAGTGTATTGAGTGGCTTCTAAATGGATTGGGTTTATCAGCTCAGGCAGAAAACTGGGGAAGGAAAGGACTGAGAAATGTGTTCTGAATTTTAATAGCATGTCACTGTACATGAGTGAATCTTAACATGTCATTTTGGAAGTGTCTGCATTTACTGCAACAACCCATATGGTGCAGTCTCTCTGCTCAGCACTGTATGCAGTAGCAACAACAGTTCCCTACTATCATCCTGCCAGAGGCCTTCATGATGAACCCAAGTTATGAATGGTGTGTGGGTACAGCCAGAATTCATACAAGCTGGCCAAACCTCTCACTGTATGTGACAATACCAAGACAGCAGGTTCCCTAAATCTTTGCGTTGAAATCAGCATTTAAAAAAAAAAAAAAAAAAAGAATAATGCTAAGAAATACTTGTTCAAATATGCAGTCCTTAAACAAGCAAGCAGCCTGTATTAATTTGCATTACATTTCAGAAAGAGATTTAGCTCAATAAATCTACACGAAAAAATGTTATGCTAGAGTAGTCTCCACGATGGGTTTTAGAATGTTTAAATATAAATTGAGTGTGAGGGAATGTGGAAAGAGCAACGGTTATATGAATAGCACCAACCTTACAATTTAATGGTAAGATATCAGGAATGGACTTTTTGGTCGATATTATCCCTAGACAAAATTTACAATGTATTTGTTCCCTCTATGTTCATTATTTTCCTGACCAACCTGATAGTTTAATCTTTCTGCTAATATTTAATAAGAACTTAATTCAATACTATTTGAATCATTTAAATTTTTAAATTTGAAAGAAAAATGCTAAATGCAATCTGATTTCAAATTCAAACAGACTGAAAGGAATACTCCAAAACAAAAAATTCAAAAAGAAAACATTGCCCATTACTTCACAACAAAATTCTTCCAAAAGGATAAGCCAATCTCAAGCAGTGTCCTATGATATATGCATTAAAAAATCAGTTAAGTTAAATACATATGTATAAATGTATGCAGACACAGTTGAAACATAAACATTAGGTGGGATATTTTAAAAGACATAAAACACACATATTTGTGCATTCCCAATGAAGGAGGACCTCAAAAACAAATGTCACAAGCAAACAAAAACATACCTAATTGGAAAGCATTGTGTAAGACACCTTTAAAGTGAAAAAGGACACCAAGTAACAAAGGTTCCCTGTTTTCTCCTATGGGAGAAGATAAGAAAGAATACCCAATTTCTGACTCAGATTTTTATGTTCTGGAGGAAATTCAGCGTTATCTCCACCAAACAGATTAGCTGATCATCTTTGAAAGTTACCATATATTTCTAAATGACATACATTTTGTCACAGTCCAAAAATCTACCCATTTCAGCATTCCAATTAAATCTGTTGGCAGTACTAGGATGTTTTCTTCAACAAACATACATTTAACCCTAAGTGCACTACGACATTTAGGTGATAGGACAGAGAGTCCATGCTTGACAGAATGCTTGCATTTAGTGCTTTTACCTGGTTATAAATTATAGGTACCACTATTTACAACTTTTAAGATATGACTTACTAAAGGGAAAAGCAGGAGCCTTTTTAAAACCAGGGTGCATTTTGAGTGGGTAAACGTAAGGTCGCTCATGAGAAAGTATGCTGGAAATGAACGCATATCTAATAAGGAAGTGGTTAAAAAAGGATGAATTCCCTGAGTCATTAAACAGGATATAAGCCAGACAGGTTGTGCCACCTAGAGAAAAACTGGAAATTGTGCATTGGCTTTTCAGTGGTAAGCATTGTTTAAAAAGCCTGAAACTTTTGGCATGCCCACTAACCAAGCCTCCCTCCATACCAACTCATCGAGCTGCTGGAGTGAGCTCCCCTGACACTCTGCCTTCTGCACACACCTGGCTGGCCGCCTCCTGCTTTCCTCAGCCACCCACCCTGGCGGCAGCACCATTTAACTTCACCACGGACTGTTGCCACAGCCCATGCGGACCCAGCATCTTGAAATCCCTCCAAGGCTAAAGCATTTTCCTCGAAGCCAGGGCAGGCCGGGCGGGAGGAGCAGGGAAATGAACCCTGGTGGACCTTTCCAGCCAGGATCCCTCTATATGCTTGGCACAGCTACAGCGCACACCTCTCCAGCCCCGTGGGGCCTGTAGAGGAAATTCTGGTGCACTCAGTACATCATATCCAGGTTACCGAGCTGAAATCCCCGGCCAACCTCGGCATAAACCAAACACCATGAAACGACGTCCACAGAAGCAAGCCCCTAAGGTGCAAAAAGGCTTTCAACTTTCCTCTCCGCAAGTCACTTAAAAGCAACGTGCTGGACACACTTTTCAGGCGGCAACACAAAAGGTCTACAAGCAACCTGGCACAGAGAGCCGCTTTTACAAAGAAAACTAGACAGTAATTGTGAAAAGCCCGCAGTCCTGCGGTATCAACTTGACAGCGGGGACTGCGCTGGGGCATAACTCATCTCCGAGGCGTCAATCCCAGCCCCAGACCCTCAGCCTAAGGACAGCCTTCCCCCATCCTCCCATCCCCTTCGGGAGACCTGCGGCAGCGCCCACTTCCCGCCCCCACGCTCTTCCTCCACCACCTCCTCCTCCTCCCAGAATCTCCAGCAACTTTGGGCTTAGCAGCACCATTGAAGATCAGCCAGCGGCGGGGACACCGCGAAGGCGGCCGCGGGAGGAGAAGGAAAGTTTCAAAAGTCACTTCAAGCTCTGCAGGAACCCCACCCTCACCTCAAGCCCCCACCCCACAGACCGCTGCTCCGGGCTCCACGTGCGAGCGGGCCCTGGAGAAGCTGGAGTTCCCCTCAGTCCTCTCCGGAAAAACCCTTCCCCAAGCTAAAAGTTGGCCGCTGCAGCACCCTCCCCCTTTCCCCTTCTCTTCTCGTCCCCCCCCCCCCTCCCCACAACTCGCCTCACAACAGAAATCCGAGTTCGCACGACGCCGCCTCGCTTCGCCCGCGGCCCGGGAGGGCGCGGCGCCCCTCCCCCGTCGGCCGGCGGACAGGTCGGGAGGGAGCTTGCGAGAGGGAGGCACCGGGGGCGGCCCCCGGCCGGGACCCCGGTCCCCGCCTTCTCCGCCCTGTCGCCTCACTCACCTCTCTCCTGCTCTTCCGCCTGCAAACAGATGGGGATATTCTTCTTCCAGCCCGGCATGGTGCCTGCTCCTTGCGCTCGCTCTCGGGCTCGTTCTATCTCGCTCGCTCGTTCCCTCTCCCCGCGGCTCGCGGCGCCTCCCGCTCACCCTCTTGGGCCGGCCGCTACGCGCTCGGGGCTCTTCAGCGGGACCGGGGCGCCGAGGCGGTTCCCGGGCACATTGAGGCGGCGCCGCGCGCCCAGGGCTCGCCTCAAACTCGCCGGCGGCTCCGGGTGGCGGCGACCGGGCCGGGTGGGCCGGGCCGGACTTGAAGGGGCTGCCGCGGCGGCTGCCGCCGTGAGGACGCCGGGCCGGGCTGGGCCGGGGGCGGGGGCCGCGTGCAGGCCTTTAGCTGGGACTGCGGAGACCCCGGGAGGTAGGCGCCGGCGGGAGCAGAGTGCTCGCGCCGCCGCCTCTTGCCCCTCCTCCTCCTTCTTCCCCTTCCTAGTCTCCCCGTCGCCGGCAGGTGGGACTCGGAGCCACCGCCGCCGTACAAAGCTCCGCCGGCGGCAGGACTGAGGCTGCGGGCTCCCCCGGCGCCTCTCGGCACAGCCTCCCCCGAGACGCGTGCGAGGCTGAGCGGGCGCGGGCGCGCGCGCTCACACCCTCCGCGCCCGGGGCGGCCGGCCTGCGAGGCGCGCTCGGCCAGCCAGGTACGGATCCTGGCACCCAGCCGCGGGTGCGGAGCCCACGCCGCTCCCCCACAGCAGCCACTCCTCCCTTCCCAAACCCAAACTGGCAGCTCGGCTGGCTTAGGCGACGACCTCAAAGAAGTAGGGGGCAGTGTCCTTTCCTCCGGTCCCTCCTCCTCGCGGCTCTTACCCCGCCCTGGATGTCGCCCCCACCCCACCCCCAAGTCCAGACTTCGCAGCTACGGATTCGCTAACTTCGCCCTTAACTAAGGGAAATAGCAACTTTCGGATGACCAGCGCTGGTTCCAGGAATACATTTTCTGCTAGGGTGGGAGGGGCGTGACTAGAGAACCTCTTTTGTTTTAAATGAAGCAAAGAGACCTTGGCCGAGTGAATATTTAATTGCTGTCTTCAAGTATAAGAAGAATTTTATGATCAGGTTTTATGATTAGTTGCTTCTCCTTGTCATAGACTCATAGAATATCGGTGGAAGAATGAATGAATAAGGGGGGGGGGGAGGGGAACAGCTTTACAGTAGAGCCTAGAAGAGTCTGCCCAAGAATGGGGGCGCCTGCTTGTGATGTCAAAAAGGATAATGCTAGGAGGGGCTCCGGCTCCTGACAGTCTTCCAGAATACACTTGGCAACTGTACGTCTTGTGGAGTTATGACATCCATCCGCCTCAAAGCGATGGGGGCGGGAGGGGTAGGGGGCTAGATAATACCTATGTCTCCACCTCCTAAGTATCTGATGTGAACTGAAGAATTTGAGGCCCTGAGGCTACAAGTACTGGTTTGTAGTTCTTGGGGACCAACCACTGCACTGTTATGGCTCTCTCTGACCTGCAGTTTATTTTGGCCTCTAAAGGAACTGCAGTTTGCTCTCCCAAACAGAGCATTGGCTCTTGCCAGCCTTCTCTCCCTCTTCTCTTGGAAACATAATAATACAGCCAGAGATTGAATACCTGCAAAAGACAGAAAGATAGAATCTTTTTTTTCCCCTGCCACTGCATAAGCAGTCTTAGACTGAGATGTTTGCTCCTTCTGCTACCCCTTGGCTGGGTGGCTGTTTGTCATTACAGAATTGCCAGATGCCAGACAAGTGGCTAGCTCTCCTAAGCAAAGATAGAGGCCCAAGCCCAGAAGCTTCAAAAGTAAAAGAATTGAAGGGATAAATGAAGGGCAGAGTCAAACCGTCCCGGGGGTTATCAGTAGAAATCTGATCTGAGCTGCTCAAATCTTCCATCCAGACTTGTTGAGAAGTAAAATCCAGAAAATCAATATAAATGTCACACCTGTCACCCTTAAATGGTCCATCCTCTGGCCTGCAATAGTCTTGTTCTAATCTTCTTTCAAGATCTAATCCCACCAACCTTCTGAGGAGAAAGACATTTGTCATTCATTCCCCCAAAGGGGGAGGGCAACCCCAGCCATGACCAGGACAGATGGTATATGTAAGCAGGCAAAGACCTAGGGTTTTTAACATAGAAATGACTGCAAATGGTCATACTTGTTTTTGTTTTAATAGTGCTTTATGTAGCATTTTATATGTATGTAGTAGTTCTAACAAGCATAATTCTAGAAGACCTACATACTAAGGTATGGATTGAACCATACTCATAGTTACATTCAGTGGTGCACTGCCAAGATGAATGACAAGTTGCAGTTCCAGCTCATGACTGTTAAAAATAATAGTATTTAACTCAGGTAGACAAAAGGCTGGGATACAAGACAATTACAGTTTAATAGTAGAAGGTCAAATTAATGCATTCTCCTATGTGTTAGGGTCAGATATTATTTTACAGACTATACAACTGAAACTGGTAAAGAAACCTCAACCTCAAAGTACTTATTGACTAAACACTTGTTCAACAATATTCAATACCTGGTATATTATCTTTGTATGTTCATTGAAGTCATCAGTTAGGCTCTAAGCTCTCTCAGTGGGAAATATGGCTTATTTCCTTGTGTCCTCAGAGCCAGAGACAGCAAGCATTCAGTCAAAGATGGTTGATGACGACAGGATTTAACCTTACCTGGGCTACCCCTAGCATATCATCACCCCAGAGAAATAGGCCCTTAATGAATTCTTTTCGTGACACTATCACTTGATAATATCAAACCAGAAAAAGAGAACTAAACCATTGAAAACTTAGTCTGATCCATGAGGTCTGTCTAGAAAATAACCAGCCATTGTCAATATAACAAAAAGGGTAACCTGGCAGCCAAGGAGAGTGGACTGGAATGTGCATGCACGAACAATGACAACTTCACTATACTTGTCAGCAGGACACTAGATGCCATTGAGTGAAAATATACACCGGGTAGGTCGCACTTAAAATGTCTAAGGAGTAGAGCCACGAATCTGCATCAAATCCTCCAGGTGACTCAGCCCTGTTGCAGCCCAGATTTGGCGCCCTGCAAGTTTTAGCTTTTCCCAAAACTAAATTCACCCTTAAAAACGAAGATATTTCAGACCCTAGAAGAGATTCAGGAAAATAGCTGAGGCAATTGATGGTGGTTCTAACACGAGATTTTACAGAATGTTTTGAACAGTGAAAAAGACACTAGGAGAACTGAGGTCTCGAGTTGCCTGCTTTGAAAGGGACTGAGGCATCACTCTTCTATGTACAATATTTCTTCTTCAATAAATGCCTCCGTTTTTCATATTACGTGGCTGGATAATTTCTGGACAAACCTCGTATTTATCCATTGTTGAAGTCATCTCATATTCAAAGCATTACATATAAAAATCTATTCCAAAGATATTGAAATGTTATTGGGACCTTTATGAGGAAGACATCTACCAACTAGTAGGATATAAAATATATTATTTTTCTCCTTTACTAAGTTTGAAATTCAATGTCCTTTAAAAACTTCAACAGCAAGTACAATTGCAATGTCTGTTTCTAGACATCAGCTTACTTATATCAGGAATTTGTATTCCTTTTTTGAACATAAGTTCTTCCAAGTTATTTGTACAGGTTGAATGGCTTTATAGTCTGGGTTTACAGAATTCAAATTTTAATTTAAATTAATTGTTTTACTTTAACTAGTGTGCACAGTTGATTACACCAGCCGTTGACTAATACTAAATGTGGACTTGCTTGATCTCCCTTTCTATTTACAATTTTAAAAATAAAGTGAAGAGACCTGTTCTCTTCCTACTAGAGCCTCCCTCACCTGGTAGAAAAGGAAAAAACCTGTAAAGTAAACGCTTTAATTTTACTATTTGATCACCTTTTGAAGCTTGCATGGATGTACTCGGTTTATTAAAGAATTGAAAATGTGTGATAGAGAGAAAGAGCAGCTTCCCTTTCACTTCCTTTGTACTCTGACAGCTGAGCCAGTCTCCTGCTCACAGGACCGCCACTCTAACAGAGTGTGATGACTTCCTGGGACTGAATTTCATGAGTTTGAGGAGTCCCCCAGGAGATATAAAATCCCAGCTGTTATTTTGGATTGGCTCCAGGGCCTAAAAACATCCACAATATATTTTTTTAATTGTGCATTGACTTTTACGAACACACACACTGCATACCAAGCAGCCACCTGAAAGTTTCAGCACTACTACCAAAACCTGCACTTCTTTTCACTGGCATGCAGTGGATTTGAAAACTCTTTTAACACCTGATATGCACTCCTAGTGGGTATCCATGGATTTCTTTAGATGTTGTTAACTCACTTTTGCTGTAAAGCCCTCTTTGAACATTTAAAATGAAAGAAACTTCCTTAGATAGTTTATCTTCTTGGGAAAAAAAATAAAAGAGAGCAGCCCTCATCCAATCAGCTGAAGGACAGAACAGAAAGACTGACCCACCCACCCCTTCTCCCTCACCTCTTACCGGCCCCCACCCCTCAATAAGAGAATTCCTCCTGCCTGACTGCCTTTCAAGTGGGACATTAGATTTTTCCTGCCTTTGAACTCCAACTGAAACATCACCTCTTCCTAGGTCTCAATCCTGCAGGCCTTGCAAGGAAACTACACCTATTGGTTCTCCTGGTTCTCAGGGCTTCAGACTCAGACTGCGTCTAGTCCTGAGTCACCATCAGCTTGCTGACTGCAGATCTTGGGACTTGTCAGCCTCCATAATCATATGAGCCACTTCTTTAGAATAAGTCTCTTTACTCTCTCTCTCTCTCTCTCTCTCTCTCTCTCTCTCTCTCTCTCTCTCTCTCTCTCTCTCTCTCTCTCTCGGTTCTGTTTCTCTGGAGAAACCTGAGTAAAACAGAGACCTATTTTCAAATCCTGGCTCTACCCCATACTGTATAACTCTGAGCAGTTTATTTAACCTAATTCTGTGTTCCCCTATATTTGAAATATAATACCTATATGACAACATATGATAAGCATTAAGTGAGCTAATACAGGTAAGGCACTTAGCATAGTAATTGACATGTAATTAATCATAATTTCAAAAAATAATGCATTGGTTAAAACAGAAGTTATGCAGGATAGTCTCTTGGGATTCATGGAGTGGGCTTCAAAAAATACAAGAATGCCCTAAAATTTCACATAAATTTGTATATGTATGTTTATGGCACCCCACTGACACCCTCCCCCCACCACACACATACATACACATACACAATTTGGGATATAAGAAAGTCTATAGTTTTCATCAAGTTTTAAGAAATGCCTAATCCAAAAAGAGGATAAGGTCCCTGATAAGAATGAGAAGACTCCATATTATATAATTAAGCTTAGTTTTGGTAAAAGAAAAGAAAGTGTTAATCCAAAAAGAAATTTACCTTCCTACATTAGCATTAATATTACTGACAAACTCTCTACTCTCTCTTTCCCTTTGCATTCCAACTTTTCAGAAAGTCAACTATTCTGCTGATGCCCAAGTTTTCAATACCAATTCACTCCTAAACGAACTGCAATTTCTCTCTGCAAAAGGCATTATCATCATTTCGGGCTCCTGGGGCAAAAATTGGAGGAATATTTGACTCAGTCCCAAATCCCCAATTTGTTACTAAATTCTTTCAAATCTACCTTTGAGATAACTCTGGAGTCTCTCTCCTCCCTTTCTGTGAACATTGCCCTGATTCATGTCTTTATTATCTTTCACCTGGCCAATATGAATAGCCTCCTCTGGGTTCACTTCTTCAGCTTCTCTTTAATTCAAACCACACCACCACTAATTTTGTTGTTGTTTCCCTTTTAATAAATGACATTATCTTTCTGCTGTCTCAAGTCTTCCGACATTTCCTTATACATATTTTGTTTTGTCTTCAGCCATAACTGCTCCCCACGTACATCCACCTTTCCTTCCCTCCCTCCCGCCTTCCTTTCCTTAAAATGCCTCAATACCCCCTTAAAACCCCTCTATCTTACATTATTTTTATTCCCTAAACATGTCATATGCTTCTCAACTTTTATAGCTTTACTCATTAAAATGAAAATAGGTTGACTAGCTTAAGCTGAGAGAAGTCACCTTACAACTACCATGTGTTGGAATCAGAATTTGGACCCAAGGTTGTTGGGCTCTAGAGCTAATCTTTCCACCCATATTGAAATATCCACTCTCATTTCTACCCAAAACTATATTGTTTCAGTCTTTCAAGCCTCATTCATATTCTACCTCTCTGTAGATCTTGATTTCTCTCATTTTCCCAACTTCCTGTACCACTACCATTCAGTTTGTAGTGCAGGGTCTGGCAGAAGTAATGCCTGGACATGACAAAATCATACATGCTTATAATTTTGTAATAAAAGATTTGGTATAGATTACCAGCTCATAAAAAAGGGGTGTTGGAGGAGTGGGGAAGGAAAGAGGGAAGAAGACTCAAATATATGGTGATGGAAAGAACTGACTCTGGGTGGTAAACACATAATACAATTCATAGACAATGTATTATAGAATTGTATACCTGGAACCTATGTAATTTTTACTAACCAATGTCACCCCAATAAATTTAACAATAAAAATGAGGTTTATTTATGCTGGACTCTGTATTTTATTACAGCTTATATGTAAGTCTGACATATCTGACTATATTCTAAGTTTTTATAGGGCAGTGTGTGTTAAATAAGCCAATCCTGAAGTAAAATAGTTTAGGTTCAAACTTACCTGTATGATCCTGGGCAATTACTTCTTCCTACCTTCCTTTTCTATAAAATAAAGATAATAATAAAGCCAATCTCATATTATTGTTGGGTAGGTTCAATGAATTAGTGCACGTCATGCATTTAGATCAATGCCTGGCACACAAGGAGAATCCAATAAATTTCACATATTGCTATTATTATCTTAGGGCCAGGCATGAACCTTAGGCTTCTTGGCATTGCCACAGACATCAAGGATTACACATATAGTGTGTGCCCAATGCATACTTGATGAAAGGATAATTATTAAGAATAGTTTTCATTTTCTAAATAAATCTCCAATGATGATGATGGCCTTGCCCGTAAACATACTAGGGATGAAAATGTTGCTAATTTCAATGGGGTCTGATAATATTTCAAAAAGAAAACTTTTAGGTCAGAATGGAGAACAATAATTTTTAAAATTATTACTACTATAGACAAGAGCAAAAAATGACTAATGGAATGGAGGACTAGACATAAATAAGCATTTTATCAGAGAAATTAACTAGATGGTTCCTAAGTTCATGACAAAAAGCTTCTAATAATGAATTCAGGTTTAGCCCTTTGGGTACCTGAAAAAATTAGAGCAATGAAGTGATTAAGGAAACTGACTTCAGAGGGAAAATTAAGGTAGCTACATCTAATATAGATTGGCTAAGTAATGACTAAGCTTTCTTAGTTGAAATTCATGGGGTCAGTAAAGAAGTAAATACCAAAAAGGGAAAGGAATTCTTTATCATGTTGGCAGGTGATAGATAAAATGAAAAGAAAGGGTAGAAAGTGCAACAAAATGGCGGCATAAGAGGGACCTCTGAAAAACTCTGAAGATTACAACACCTATACCTCCTTAAAGAAGCCTATCTAACTAGTTTGGTGGTGATGAATTTCTTTTGCTTTTTCTTATCTGAGAAGCTCTTTACCTGTCCTTCAATTTTGAATGCTAGCCTTGCTGGATACATTATTCTTGGTTGTAGATCCTTGGTTTTCATCATGTTGAGTATTTTCTGTCAATCCCATCTGGCCTGTAAAGTTTCTGGTGAGAGATGGGAGGAGGGATGGGAGAGTGGGTAAAATAAGGGAAAAAGATGGAGGAATTTAGTTTGATTGTTAACATAAAATTGAAAGCAACAAAGAAACAAAACTCCTGGACACAGTCAATAATTTAGTAGTTACCTGAGGGTAAGGGGGAGGAGGTGGGGGAGGAGGGACAGGGACACAAATATATGGTGATGGAAGGAGAACTGACTCTTGGTGATGAACACGTAATACAATACAGAAGATATACTGTAGAATTGTACACCTGGAACCTATGTAATTTTTACTAATCAATGTCACCCCAATAAATTTTAACAACAACAAAAACGACTGGCACAATTTGCAAATAAAAACACAAGTCTAGAAAGAAAAAGAAAGGAAAGGCCAGATTGGTCAAGAGGCAAGATTTAATTTGTATGTATTGTGGGTAATAAAAAAAAAACACTGGTTAGAAAATACTATGTGCCCCATATTCTACTGGTTAGGGTACAGACTACTACAGATGTTTTAGAAAGCAATTTGGCAATATATAGAAAGTGCAAACTGCATATCATTTTATATGTTAATAGTTATGCTATTTGGAGAACTGTTTCTTAAGGAAATTATCAAAGATGTAAATAAAGTTTTATGCTCAAAGATGTTTATTACCTCTTTATGATGGCAAAAAAAATTTGAAAAGGTCTTAAATGTTCAATAATAGGGAATTGTTTACAAAAATTATATTAACTTTTGTAAAATCCTTAAATATTATGAACTTAAAGATAACAAATCTCATGATATGAAGTTTAGCAACGTGGGGTACATATACTATAGTTCATTGATTATAAGATGCATAGTTTTTCATATTTTTACATATCTAAAATCATAATATTTCTTGTAGTTTCTTTGTTCATTTGTATTAAAACTTGTAGATGAGGGACATTAGCTGAAGTCAAGTTCTGGAGACAAAAACAGAATACTCTCAAGAAATGTTACATTACCATTTCCCTAGCAGAGACAGAAGATAATTGTGTAGAAAAACACAACCAGAAAGTCTGACTCACAGAGTGAATCATAAAAGTTAAAGTTTGAACATGAAAAATTTTAGAAATCCCTAACCAATTAATTTCACTTACTTTTTATTTATGTGAGCTGTAAATATTTTATAAAACTGTATCTAAAGGATTTCTTTCCACAAGTATAAAATAATAATCCAATATGCTTAAACATTGTGTCATCGCATTAACAGGTTTTTCCCCTTTATTCTTAACAGTACATAAAATAATGGTATGGGTTAATATAGATGACCCATTAGCTTAATGAAAAGCAATATGTATATATGGTGTGAATCCAATTTTTATAAGTGTGGAAGAGATACATCAAAATATGTTCTCTCTAGGTATTAGCATTATTTTTGAATTTTACTCTCCTGTTTTCATAAATTTTTTTATTTTTTAATTTTTTAAAAAAAAGTATTACATTTTTATTAGGGAAACCTTAGTAAATATTGTTTTTAAAAACAATAGTGAAACCAGGGTTGAAAACTTGAGATTTTTTTCCAGTACTCTGGAGTTGGAATATGTATGAGCAGTTCTGAAGTAAATAGGCTAAGAAATTGAATTTGAGAAGTTTGAGTTTTATTCTTATTTCTGCCAACCTAGCTATGTACAAATAGTTTGAGTTTTCTAGAATTTTTGTATTCCCACGTGTAGGAAATACTCAATAATGCTCACTTGCCTACTTCAAAGTAACAGTGAGTGAACATCTGGAATGAAAGCAATAGATTATATCATAATTGCAGGGAGGCCCCAACAAAGAGCACGAACAAAGCATTTTGTGAAGAGAAATCTATCTCCCCTTCAACTTAGCGCTAAGCAGCATTCAATTCCACACTAGCTGTGGGGCCCAGACCAGCCAATCTATTGAAATCCCCAGGAACACCAACCTCAGAGCAGTTTCTGTCTGATGTACCAAAAGGTTTAAACAAGAAAAAACGTTCATTAGGGATTTGTAAGCTTATTTATTTTTACAACCTGAAAACTTCAATCTCAGCATTGAAGGCAAAGTGCCTGACACATATGTGTTATGCATGTATGAGCATTTGTTTATATTCTCTTTGACTTAAAAATATTTTCAATGAGCCTTTTTATTCCATACTTATTTTATACGATGTTTCATTAAGATCCTTGAATAGAGTCGCTCCTAGTTTATACTTACATTATTTGAGCACTACAAGTGATATTTGCTACTGATTATGTAAATGGAAAATAATGTGAGATTTATGACATGATTTTCCTTCTTGTACTGGTGACTTAGTTGCCTCCTGATTTTTATTTATGCCCTGACTGATAATCAGCCTCTTCCATTTGCCCACCCACACAGTCGCCTAAGCTTTATGAAACAGTGTGGCTGGAAGTGAAGGTTGGCGGGGGTGGGGGTGGGGGGGGGTACTTAGTTTGGACCGATGATGGTGCATGCCTCCTAGAAACCATGGGGTAGGGCAGCTTCCAAGAAGAAATGTCAGCCTGCTTTCTGTAAGTGAAGTCCCCAGGGCTTGACTCGGAACCTCCCCTAGCACTGCACTTTATAGCCAGCCAGTCCTGAAGGAGATCAGAAAAGGCCTACACTATAGACATGCCTATAGATGATTAACAGGTAGGCAAATAAATTACTTCAAAAATTTAAGGAACAAGAGACTAGATGAGCAGCAAAAAATGTAACCATGTACAGCCGCCCTGAAATCTAACAGGACACAGGCCAGATTGCAAATTAGTCTGTTTAATGACTAGAAAGGAAAATGTCTTTCCTTGCAAAGGAACCGTAACAGATCCAGTCTTATAAAAAGAGAAAATTAAAAACAAGTTAAAGATGCTTCAGAACAACTTTCCGAAATTCACTGTTATTGAGTTTTATATTATAACCCAATTTTAAAAATGCAGAAATACAAAAACAAAAACAAACAAAAAAACAGAACCAGAAAACCTGAACAGCTCCTAAAGGAAACACCATGATGGCATCTCCTCAGGATCACAGTACATTTATGCTCAAAACAAATTGAATTTTATCAAGTAAGCAACATCACTAAACTACTTCAGCAAGGTAGATATAATGAAGCAGACTAGGGTATCCTAGCTGCCTGTAATTTAGTTCTATTTTTAACTTATTTCACAATTCCAATGACTATTCTAGTGTTTTATTCTCCTTAGTCATATTCAGAGCAGTCTGAAAGAAATTTTGCTTTGAGGCTGCCCCTAGTCTTTTTAAATCCTGCCCCTTCTCAGCATTCTCTTCTCCATCATGGCTGTTTGTTCTCTTTCGCCCTGGAGCTTTCCGTGTGTCCCTTCATGATACAGACCTTCCTCACCTCCTCTCCACTATCCCCAAACTGCACCTGTCCCAGTTGTAATCTCTGCTTTCTGAATGAGAGTAATCTGATAAACTAATCCATGCTAATGTACTGTTGGTGACTATTGTGCAAATGAGAACGTGTTAACTCTCTAGCCTCTTTTCCCTTCCAGGAAGTTTTACTGTGGCCTTTTAAAAAATTCTTATTTCAAAGAGTGGGTAGTAGCAATGGGAATTTTAGGTAAGATGTGAAAGCTACAAGGGGAAATAAAACAGCCCTTTTTGTAAACTGTAACACAGAGAAATGGTGTCACATGGGTACTACTGAAGCATTTGACTATTATGTTATGGATGATTCTGCAAAAATTCTGTTCAAAGCTGCTGTGAACTCAACATTAGGTTAAACCCAAAAAGAATATCATGTATAGTGACTTGCATTTCCATGTCTATAACAAAGTTAAAACATTTGAACTCTCTATTTAATTGGTGTATATCTAAACTTTTCTTGCAATGGTAAAGGGAAAGCTTTTGGCATTAAATTGCTGCTGTGTAGATCCTAAATGTTTGAGAAATTCATTAAAATATCACTTTAATTGACAGTTGAAATACTGGGGAAATTAATTGATTGTTCCTGACTTGAGCTTTGGAGATGTCATTAAGATTTTTATGGTTTATGGAAAATTGAGAATTGAAGTAACACCAAAATCAATATGTTGCCTGATGTACAGAGAGGAATGGCACTTCAGATGAAAGAAAGCATAAACAACCCCTCAGAGCTTTTTCTTTATTTCTCCCGATTCGACAGCATATTTATATAGAGCTTCTATATTTACTTGTATTTAAAGTCCTTAGTCAGTCATTTCACTGTGGTGAACATTGTAGGACAGAATAATGAGGTCTGAGAGATGAATCACTGTATTTTAGAATCTGTTCTTTCCTGGTAATTTCAAAAAAATATATTAAGGACATAATACAAAATACCAGCATGACAGTCCCAGCAGTTAGTTAAGTTTTGAATATTTATTGTTGCTTCCAAACACCTTCAGTCTCAGACTGACCCTTTACTTCCTTGGGTAGCTAAAATCATTTCCAATTCACCGTTATCCTACACATTCATATCCACAGTAGCCTTTGGAGGCACTGAATATGGGGGGGGGGGGGGCAGAGACCAGTAGAGTGTGTTAGCAATAAAATATTTGCTATCATAAGCCTTATCTCAGAAGCACTAAGTAAATAAAGTAGTCCTATAGGTAGCAGATAGGTTATCTTGTTTGTCATTAGAAACTTGAAAACCAGAATGGTTGTCTCGTAATGATTCTCTAGGTATTTTGAGGCAATCAAGCAGGTGTATAATAGAACAAGAGAGTGCTCATTAAGTTAGCATTTGATGCTTGATATGTTCAGTATTCACTTGCGTTTAGTTTCAACTTTATCCAGCTGAGTTAACTATTGTTTTCTGTATTGGGAAACTAATAATCTATAAAGAATATGCCATGAATAGAGAATTTTTAAAATCTCCTTTTTAAATTGTATTCTAAACTTCTTTTGTAGTTTTATCCACAAAGTCTGTGGAAAACTCTTTAATTCATTAGGAAATAAGTGCCCACCCAAACCAGGGCTGGGTGCCAGTTCATCTCATGGTTGTCAGTCTTGTACACATCCCTGTGCCTGGTCCACTGCCAACTTGTGAGTGACTAATCTCTGCCTTCTCCCACAGTCAATTTAGCCTATTATATGTTCCCATGATAGGTATCTCTGAACGTGTTCTAACAACTTGTTCAGAGGAAGGTTTTCAGTTTAAATGGAAGACCAGCAATTTTTGTTGCTTCAATAGTTGCTCATAAGCATATAATTTATTAAGCTATATCTATGAAACCAAGAGTAAGAATTTCTTGTTCATGATTATACTACACCTACAGATATATTAAGATGCCAAAGGGAAAAAAAAATTCAAAAAATGCATGACAGCATGTATTCTTTTAAAGGAGAAAAACTGTTAACTAAAGCATAGATTGGAGTCAGGAAATTTAAGTTTTATTACTATTTTTTCCACCTGATCTGTTTAATGATCCCAATCATTGGACATAAGCACCAAACAGTGCTCTTTTCTGAGCAATAATTTTTTTTTCTTTAATACCTGTAAGTTTAAACCTACAGGCTGCGAGACCATTGTTATTCTTTTTTCTATTACTGAGATTGGATTTCCTAAAAAGAAAATATTTGGATCAAGGCATGATCGCCATGATGTCCACATTAAAATATGCCTGGGGTATGTATTATAACATATTAACTTATTTGTGTCAGTCATGACAAAATCAGAGATTGATTTATTGCATTTTAACCAACCAGTGACGAGCTTGGCAGGTAAGCATTGACAGGAGACTAGAGAGACAGCAGAAACCAGATATGAAGTCATCCTCAGAAGGCAGACTTAGCAGTGAGGGGACAGAAAAGGTCCCTGAGCCAGCAGTGGGAAGACAGTGCCCAACTAGAGAATGGGGAGTCAACTAATTATTACCAGCTGCAACAATTACATTTCCATGTTTTTTATTTTCAGCTCTGTTTTCAACTGTGGGATTACATTTAATTCCAATAATAATGTAGTGGACTGCCTGACTTCTAATCTAATAAAAATCATTAGTATTTATTGAGACTCATATCATCCCTTTTTTGTAAATTAAAAAAACTTAAAGTTGAAAAATAGAAATTTAAGTACAGAATGCTCACATTAAATGTGTAAATGTGGGAGAAAGGGTAATATAGTGGTTAACAGCATAGCATCCAACATAACTGCACTGAAGTCCCAGTTCCATCATGTATTACCTGTATAAACTTGAATAACCTAGTTGATCCTCAGTTTTCCTGTCTGTAAAATGGGAATAATAATGAAGTACTCATTTCATGGAACATAAGTACCCTATGAGTTAATTATTATTATTGCTTTTTAAAATTAAATATTATTCTACTAGAATTTACTTCTGTGACTTAAAGTTTTTATAAAATTATAATTATAGAGACAGCTATCATTCAATATTTTAGACAAATAAACTGTAATCGAGGAACCAAGTTTCTATAGAATATCCAATACTTACACAGGTTCTTTATGAATACAAAAGAAATACAAAGTCCAGCACAAATATCTCCCTTTTGTTTTTAACAAAATCATAAGCATGTAATTCTGTAACCTAACAATATCATAACTGTTATACATTAATGTAACTACTTTAAGAAAGGTGTTACTTCTGCCTGACCCTATATAAATATAAATATAAATATACATTTTTCCTTTAAGAGTTAGGAAGATAAGACCAACTGATGAATATCTAATCATTAGTAAACATATGCAGAATTAGTAAATAAAACATTTTAGTGTTTATCTAAAAGTTGTTTTAGTCATGCAATACGGTCCTTAGTCTTACAAAGCCTCAAAACCATTTTGTATAGTGATAAAATAGGATAACCAATGAAATAAAGTCAGAAGTTGCAATGAAATAGTAGCCTATTCAATTTTGCATTTTTTGATTTTACTTTCTGCATTGCACGGGCTGATAGGGCACCGTTTTCACCTCTGCAGTGGGTCACATGCAGAGCTGTCCCTCTGGTGCAGTGAATCTGCACTGAAAGGGATGGACTCATTTCCATGCTTTGTATATCAGCTAAATCCTCATTGCTGGACAGAGACCCAATAAGCATAGCCACATTGAGAGAAAAATGACTCGGCTAGCCAATCAGGATTCAAATGTACAACCGGACCCAAACCTCACGCTGCCCCCTATAATGTAGGTAGCAGAAACATTCCTCTGACCCTCTTTCTTATACATCTCTCAAATTAAACATTGCTACATGATGATTGATACTCAATATCTGTTTAAAACTAATCATGACTACATTAAAACTATAGCAACAAACATTGGGAAGGAGATCTTCTAGGCTTTACTGGCATCTCAGAACTACCTTGGATATCACACTGCTCCTAAGGTGAAGAGGACAAGGAGGTTATAGAACTGAGATGCTGACACATACTTGTTTCTATAGGAACATTTTGGTTTTTTTCCAAAGTGAGAGCTAGAATTGTCCGACTCCAGGAGGTACTGCCTGGGAGTTATTTATTTCATGGTTCAAAAGTTTGTTTACTGAGATTTTGTTCTGATAATGATCTGAAAGTCAGTTTTACTTTGGAAGGAATGGCAAGTCTAACTTGAATTTTTTCATTACTTGAGCTGTGCTGTGAGAGGTAAAAAAAAAAATGACGATATCACTGATCCATGGAGAAACACAGAGCTATTTCCTGTAAAATGGCTAACCTTATCTCTGATGTAAAGTGACCTTTCAGGAACACACACACACACACACACACACACACACACACACACACATTTTACTCTGTCTACAAATTTTGCTTTACTCCACAAAAGTAAAGAGGGGTCAGCAGTTTGAAACAATCAATAATTCTTATCTAAATCAGGTCAGTCAATTTTTCACACCTCTTTTATTTTGACAAAAATTGTACCAATCATTCCTAAGAACAGCAGTTCCTTGGGTTAAGGTAGTGTTGGGAGGTGGGTTGTGATTACAGAGTTAACTCAGGTCTTCAGAAAAAGTGTGACTACAATAATGACATGTTATTCACATAATTATTTTGTTGTCATGCTTTCTATAGCTATGTCATAAATAGGACATTTCATATCTAAATAAGTCATATTTTCTTTAGATGGGAAAACTACTTCAAAATGATTGGCTATTGCGGTTTAATATTCCCAAGAAATAGTTCAAATAACTCACGATTTCTGTTAAAATAAGAACAATGAAGCATTCAGACTTTGTCTTATTACTGTTTGAACAGAACATTCAATACTTGTGGCTTAGCCTTCTGACACACAATGCAAGGACAGCATTTGGTTCATTTACACTTTTAAATGTCTATACAGCATACCTGAAATTATATTTTAAAATGAGAGCAGGAAAGAAGAGAGTAACTCCACATTTTGTAGAGACTGGTTATAGAATTCTTCATTTATATTCTCAAAAGAATATTCCACAATACTTTATTTTAACATCATCTGGGGACACACACACACACACACACACACACACACACACACACAAACTGAAGAGGTAATATCACCTATGGAGATATCCATTAAAATAATTGCCCCAGACACATTTTTTAAATATTATGTGTATGTTTAAATGCTTATTTTCAGATTTATGTATACATTTGTTGATGTTCACCTAGCCTTTCCTTAAAGAATCTATTATATCAAGGAGGAATGTTGGTCAAGAGTATTTTAGGACAAGTTTCATGCATGAACTTGTCCTAAAATACTCAAAGTTAATAATGAAGATTTACCTTGTGAAGAAAATGAAAATACTTTTAAAAGTAAAGTTATGCTTTTAGCCATTAAATGTGACATTTTGGAGGCAATTTTGAGAAAAGTGCTTCCTTTTGCACCTAAAAAGTGTAAAAATCAGGCTGATGTTAAGGCTATGACCATTCTGTCATAAGGTATGTTACAAATGGTCACAATATTTCTCTCTTTTTTTTTTTCCCTATGTGGATAGTTCCCTGGCGGGGAATAGAACCCAGGCCGCAGCGCTGACAGCGCCAGCGACAAAGCCTTAAGCCACTACACCACTGGGGAACTCTGGTCACAATATTTTAAGGGAAAATATACTATGTCTGGTAAGCTTTCTGTTTCTCAATAGTCTTAGTATTGTATTTCAAATAAACGGAAGGATAAAAGAAGGCCCAAAATAGCATCTTTTAACAACATAAATAGTCTCTTTTCTAGTTAAGATCAGATTATTGAGGCTATATTTAGTAAAGAGAAAAACAGTAAGGAAATATAATCTTATTCAAACCCCCATATTTGATTTTCTATTTTAGTTGAAAATACTTTCATATTTTTGATAATCATGGTCTCAGTGTTCATCTTTTGCAGGTTGGCTTGAAACTACTAATTCTAAAAAGGAAATCAAGAAGGCAATCTATAATTTCATAAAATATGACAATACTTCTTACAAGAAAAAATTACAATGGTGGTGAATTATGCTTGTTCTTGTTACTTTTTGTTTCTAGCACTCTTTCATAAAGCTGTTGTTTCTTCTGTGCCCAGGAGGCAAAAGATCTTGGCCCTATGTAGAATTAGTTCATCTAAATGTCAACTATTTTTTTGAATGGAATGAGAATTTTGTCTTAATATTTTCATTTAGGACTACAACTATATGACCTTTAAGATCCTTTCCTACACTATGATCTCTGATGATGTTATTATACCTTTCCTTAAAATTTATGGTAAAAATCTTTATCATAATTGTTAAGTATGTAACTCACTATTATATTAGCTTTAGGCAGAATATAAAAATATTTAGGTAAGCTATAGCTTTCTTTCAGGGTAATACAGATCCTAGGCAAGAATTTTCCTAGGGTAGGGGAGAAAGAACATTACTCAAATATATGGTAATGGAAAGAGAACTGATTCTGGGCGATGAACACATAATACAACACATTGACAGCTTATATAATCTTTCCTAACCAATGTCACCCCAATAAATTTAACAATAAAAATAAGAATTTTCCAAGTATCTTAGGGTTGCTGCCCAAGAAAAAAGAAGCATTGAAAGATTTTTCCTCCAAGGATTTATTCTTGAATGCAGTCAGTGCCTTTCCCTCTTCTGTCCCCTCTTTGTGTCACCTCCCTCCTGTTAATATTTCTAAGGTGTAATACATGCCCAGCAGGATTGCCCAACAGAAGCAAACACATCTCTTAGTTCACATATTACACGCGGTTAGTCAATGTACAGATGCAGTCACTTTTACGTAGTTTATTGTAATTTAACTCCTTACTCTGATTCAAAAGCTGTCTGTCCTTCAAGGTCCCCTGGTGGGTTTGCTGGCTCACATTGTTCCCTTTGTTCCCAGGTTACTCAAGCCTTCTGCACTGGCTGCCAGCTCCACCTCTTTAGCTCCAGATTATAAGTACTCTCCCTGTAGTCACCCTAATGCTGACTCAGGGGCTCTGCCTTCTCTTTTGTCTGCCCATCAGTCATCCTTCCGCTGCTCCCTGAACCTGTGCCCTTGCTGCCTGGGCTCTGTTCTGCCTCCCCTTGTTTAGGGTTTTTGTTGTGGTTATAACCACTTCGCACAGCTTCATCACAGTTCTGCCAACTGTCCTTCATATACTCGTAGTTTCAGCCTTTCCAATTTAGATGATCTTATAGCCCTTGCCTTTCCATTGTCTGTAATTGCATATTTATACCTATAGTCTAGAATATTATCTATATAGAATAGTTAACATTCAGCATGATGCAAGTACATGAGTTTATAATGATACTTAAAAATACCACTCATTAGTCATCTTTGGAAACTGATAACAAAAGGAAGGGAAGAGACAGAATTCAAGCTTTTTTATCATGCATTTCCCATACGAACTGTATCTCACAGTAACCAAGGAGTTGATGAGGCCGAGTCCTTTTTGTTGTTGTGTGTTTGTTTTAATGAATTGCAGCTCATAAATGCAGAAGAGATAATAGAATTTAAATGTCACCATTTTGCAATCTCTAATGAAATAAAGAATCTGAGTAATGACCGTCAATGGCTTCTAACTTAATAAAGAATGGGTTAAGCTGACAATACCAGAACCTATTGATCAAATTTAACACCACAAAAAAGGTGAAAAACCACACACTCTCTACCTCCATATATGATGCAAAAGAAAGTACACAACACTAACTATGAAATATTATCATAAGTAATCGAACAGGATTTTTATCAAGGCCTCTAGATCTAACTGCCAATTTCATAAGACATATAGGAAACAGAGGATATCACAGGAAAGCAATCAGCAAAATCCAGGATGTGGGACATTCTACAGGGCAAACCATTTGCTTTCTTCAACACATTGGAAGGAAAAAAAAGTGGAAATGATGCATTGTGTGTGTGTGTGTGTGTGTATGTGTGTGTGTGTGTGTGTATAAAGGAAACTTAGAGACATATTAATGTGTAATGCATGCATTTTTGTCTCCTGATTTAAACAAAACAATTGTAAACAAATGATATCGTAGGAAACAACCAGAAAAATCTGAAGACTGGGTATTTAATAATATTAAGGAATTATTATTAACTTTTAGGCATTGTGGGACTTTATAAAATATCCATGGATAAAGTGATATAAACATTTGGATTTGTATGAAAATAATCCGGGAGATGGGAGATATGGATGGGATACAGATGGAAGAAGATTGGCCATGAACAGACAATTACTGAAGTTGATGATGGCTACATGGTAGCTCATTATACTGTTTTGTACACATTTATGTATTTAAAATTTTTCATGATAAAAATTTTTAAGACTCAGTATCTAATACACTTCACTGCAGATGCAGTAAGAACTGTAATGTCAATAGAGAAGCTTATGTTAGAAAATTATAGCCTATCAAATGAAATCTATTCTGTAGAAGTGTAGTGATATTCCCAATACACTGTCTTCTCTCTTTTTCCTCCAAAAAGCTTCAGAAAATATGGTACTGTCTGTTGAAATGTCAATACTGAATGACTGGAGTATGGGAAGAAAGGTGTTCTCTAGGAAAGGAGCAGGCTTACCTGTTAGTTTTGGAGAATCCCTTCCTTTTCCTCACTGCTCTGGAGAGGAGTGTGGTGATCTAGGCTGGAGGTGATTTGTGCAAATCCCAGGTGAGTGCAAGTCCCTTTGCATGCCCAGTGCAGCCCAGCAAGCATCCCAGGGCTACCTCTGAAAGGATCTGGAGAGCTACAGCCATACAGCATGCTATAGTTCTTTGCTGGAACTGGGAAGAGGAGGGAGTAAGCTGCTACTAAAGGAGCAGGATTAGAGGAAACAGAACACAAGGGCTGGAAGATTACTAGGGGGGAATCTACAGTCCAAATCAAGAAGTTCAAGCCATGACAAGTCTAATTCTAATCCTGACCAGTTACTAAATACCAAAGGATAATTCTAAAGGATGAAAACTAGGTAGATTGGGGGTTAAGATGCCATCACAATGACTTCTTAGGCTTGGCAGGACTAGGAAAGAGGGATCAGAGCCAATCTAGTATGTAGGAGAGGCTCATCCTCCAGACTGAATTGGAGTGAAGACCAGGAGTCAGGAAAACACGCACTTTGGAGGGAGGAGGAGACACAGTGGATTTAGCGGAGAGGTTGTGGTCCATTGATTATGTGGTCCCCTATGAGGCTAATGTCACATGTAACTAATTCCAGGCAGTAGACACCATTTAGTAATGGTAGAGATGGAATTTGAACCCTGGTCTGAATTCAATATCTGCGATTTTTCCATTGCACATGCTGCCTCCCAGCTCATTGAACTTGACTGGGAATATGGGAAAGCCTCTAACAAGCAGTTCTATTCTATCCTCTTGGTGTTGGTCTTGTCTTGGTAGCCCTCCTAACCCCTGTGAAATGCCAGTACTCTGCTCAGGCAACATGAGAAGAGGGCCAACATTGGCACAAAAGAAAAGTTTCAGTGGGGAAGTAGAGGACTTTGAGGCAAACTGACCTGGTTGATTTCTCCCCAGTTCCCTAGCTTCTGGAAGGGTCTTGTCCTTCTGGAGTACTTTATCAATGAGCAGAGTATTAACTATGTTGCAGGATTTTTGTGAAAGTAAAATTTAAAGTGGACCATAAAAAATAATGCTAAAATTACCAGGAACCCCACTTACCCTTTTAAAACTGTTTTTGACCATTTAGGGTCCTGGGATAAATGGAAACAAGATAGACTGTGGGACAGCAGAATCCTGGGAGATTTTATTATCATGTAGCATCCCCACATCAAGAAAATCAGATACTCAACCTGTCCAAACTTGATTGGGAAAGAGTTGTTTTGGTGAGACTTTCCTGAGTCAAAATATTACCTGATCTCTTCCAGGTCTCTCCCATTCCATCATTACAGAAGTCAGGGAGCTGGAAGGGAGTTTCCTGCTGTTACCATCTTATCCAAAGGACTTCCTTTGTTTTTCTATTCCATGATTCCCAACACTCTCAATAGATCAGGCATCAGACTTTGAAGAAGTAGCCTAAGTTATACATATCAAAATGATACATATCAAAATAGTTGACTCCTTTGGGTTTGGGCAAGGATGTCATTCTAAAGCAATTTGCTAGAGCACTGTGTCAGGTAGTGTCTAAGATGCTCGTTCAAAGAGACCCCAAAATATGGAGGATTATAGGATAATGTAATGTATGAGGAGTTTATTTCCCTCACACATTGTAATCCTTAAGTGAGCAGCCAGGTTGAATGATGGCTCTGCTCTGTGTGGGCCATGGTATGTGGAGATAGTTGCAGAAAATCAGGGAGACAATAGATTGAAAAGTTTTCTTGTTTATCTATCATCAAGGTCTTTATACTTTTTAATATTATTTCTCAATATAATTGTTCGCTAAATATTAGCTCCTTTCTTCTTTCCATATCACTTTATATCAAGTATATTGGAGTTGGCCAATTCCTTTGCTGATAATTTTATGAAACATATAAAAAATTAAATTTGTAAATATTTCACTTCATCACTGTTTTTAAAATAGCCTTACTTTCACTAAAACAATTTCTAGAATTGTTATTGACTTTGAGTCATGGGTTTTATACTTCTTTCTGAAGGATCACCTGACTAATGTTTAATAGAATAGAACTTTATTATTGAATTTAATTTTAAATGTCTTACTAGGTTAACTGCTGAAAACTCTAAATTTTGGCTGATTTTTAAAAAATCACCAATGGTAAACGTGCAGAATTTAAGGGACCAGGGAAATAAACCTTCAATCCAGTTGCCCCTTTATCGTTTTTTTCAAGACCGTCTTTGATTAATAGCCATCCTATCAAGAACTCAAGAGAATGCTATAATTTTGTTCATTTCAAGTGAAGACATTTCTACCGTATATGTTGTCTCCACTTTATAAATGCTTTTGTATTACCAAAAGGACATTATTGAACCTTCCCTAACATTAATCTTCTAAAGCCATTCTCTGGCACAAATAATTAAAACTTTTCTTTTTCTTAGACTCACTGGACTTATTTTAGATCTACTGAACAACTTGTATGATTATGATTAGATTGGTTGGTTTATACTACTATTCTTTAATTGGTGATAATTTCTTATGGAACATATTTTTCCACTATTTACATAACTCCAAAATGTCTAGATGAATAGAGAAATTAATCAATTAACTGAGTCTTTTGTTTTCCCAGCCCCAAACACTAGGTTAAGACCATCATCAGGAAAAACTAAATTTTTCCTACCTCTTACTTAGTATTTTATGCCTGTGGACAGAGCATTAGACAATAAATGGAATGAAAAGCCAGACTGGATGGATTATGCTAGTTTTCTTGAATTCTGGGCACTGTCCCAGCATTGAAATGAATTGTTCTCAAAGCTATGGGGAGTAGATATATGAAGTCACTCCTTTACAAGCTGCAGGAGGTTTGGGACCACGGAATGGTAAAATGTCAACTTGGAGGAAATTAAAGGTTTCAAATCCATTCACCGGACCTTAAAGAAAAGGTTGATTCTTTAGTAACCAAGGTGGAGGAACCACGGTTATAGTGGATCTAGGAGAAGATCATCTAAAGCACAAAGCCTCAGAGGTTCCCAAACCAGAATGCTGAAATAAGAAAGAAATAGGACAAATAGGTTATCATTCCAAGGTTACTGGTAATTGGTCACTCATATTCTCTAAAAGCCACTCAGCCAATATGATGTAGTGGGTTAGCATCTGAGCCTTGGAGCCTGGCTGTGTAGGTTCGCAGTGCTGACGCGGTCACAGACCACCATGTGAAACTGGGAATCTCAACCTCTCTTGAGTCTCATCTGTAAAATGAGGCTAGTAATAGAACCTAACTCAGGATTGTGTGAAGAATCAATGAGTGAGTATACGTACGCTTGGCACACAGTAAATGCTCAATTATGGAGCCTCTAGTATTATTACTCCCATGAACTGCTATAAGGAACATCTGAGATAAAAGATGTGAAAGTTTGTGAGGACTACAACAAATGGCCATGCACATTCAAGGTATTAGTTTATTTAGTTCTCAGTTAGACCAACCTCAGCCACTCATCAGTGATCTGGATAAAATCTCAAACCATAATGGAAATGAGTGCTCTTTCTACATCCTGATGCATACCTATAAACCTACAGCTTGTATTTTCAGGGATTTAGAAGAAAGTTATTTCTTCTTTGTGTCTGCCTGGTCCAGTAGAGTCCTAACACTGCGGACAGCCATGTGCCTTACCCAAATGATTGTCTGTTGTTTTAGTAAAGCACAGTTTCATCTCTTGCCCTTAGAATTGAGAGGTGCTGAGAAACAGACAGGAATAAGAGAGCCATACTCCTTAATTCTTCTTTATCCTGCCTTAAACTCCCCTTTCTTTAGATTTTCTGGCCAGTAGATTAACTATAAATTGAGTCAGTCTGCAGGCTCGTGATCTCCCTTCTAATGTAAGATTGCCCTAATCAGGAGTTCCAACAGAATAAGAGAAAGGGCTTATCATTTGAGAAGAGGCTTTGAGTTCCTTTATAAAATGTGTTGTCAGAATCCAAGAACTTTTGCTACTCAGTAGTAATCCTATTGAAGGCCAACTTTTCCACAAGGCCTGGTGGTATCAACTTAGAGCCCAGAAAAAAAGAGCATTAGAAACAAATTTTTATGGATGAAATAGCACATGGAGTTATATATAGTTAGAAAAATACACGATATTTTGGAAAATTATTCCAGAAATCAAGCTCCAGCTTTAGAGGAAAGGAAATCAACAAGCAACAAAATTCTGTGACAGGGATTCTGAAAATCTGTGAGAAAAAATTTTCCTTTTCCTTTAAAATGGATGACCTTGCATGTATAAACTGTGATTGACACTGTAGTCCATCAACAAAATAAAATTTACTCAGTCTCCCTGCAAAACGCCCATCCTCTTACAGTCCTTTGGGAAATCTTAGCAAAGGCTTATTTTGATCAGCCTGATAGTCAAAGAAAATCTGCAGCTGCCCTTGTGGCTTTTCTTGCCACAAGTAAAATACTGTCCAGCAGTGCACAACCCTTTTAGTCCATTGACAAAATCACAACAAAACAACCCATATTCTGTACAACTCCACTTTCTATAATCTTCTAAGGTGAGTGGGGAAGAGGAGGGGTAGGGAAATGCTGGGCTGTTTCTAAAGGGAGCTCTGCATTGTGCTTTATCATCATCCCCTACCCCCATACCATGTCACAGGTGAGGATGAGTAGGTGGATAAAATGGAGTGATTAAAACACATTTGTACCTGTTTGCAAAGCACCAAGAAAAGTACATTTGATTATGAATTGCAATAATTATCAGCAAGCAGTACAGCCATTGTTAATATTACTGCTATTCCAGGCAGAGGTCAACATTGCCTCATGAATGAGTGACTCAGCACTACAAAATTGTGAGGTGTCTCCTCTGCAATTAAATTTGGCTTTCTCTGAAGTAATCAAAACTAAGTGCATATCAGGAAAGCAAAGCTTAGGAATAATTTGGCAGCATATCATAGTGACTACTATTATTTTATAATATTTGTGGTGGAAACTATTCATTAGGGACCAAAATTTATATTCCTCTTCTTCTGGGTATATCCCCATCCCACTGCAAGATTGTATTTCCTTGTCTCCTTTGAGACTAACTCTGGCCATAGGATTAAATTCTCAAAATGGAATATGAGTGGAAGTGATGAGTGTAACTCCTGTGTCGTTTGCTTACAATGAATTTGGTGCTCTGGACCTGTTCTTCCTTACACTTGCCAGGATGCCTGGGACCCATCTTTGACCATGCAGATGAGAAAGGGACTCATTCTGGGGGGTTGCCAGAGTAAAAAAACGGAAGAAGCACAAGCACCTGAATGTCCATGCACAGTGAGGCCACCTGGACCTGCACTGTTTACTTCAGAAATACAGGGAGTGAGGAAACAAACTCCTATATTCTTGAATCCTCTGGATTTTTGGATTTCTTTGGAAAAGTATCTTAGACTTTACCTGAATGCAATAAATTATACGATATACTTTTTTCATGAAATACAGTATAATAATATATATACAGTTGACCCTTGAACAACATGGGGGTTAGGGGTGCCCACCTCATATGCAGTTGAAAATCCATCTGTAACTTTTGATTTCCCCAATATGCAACTACCAGAAGTCTTACTAATAGCATAAATAATTGATTAACACATATTTTGCATGTTATGTGCATTATATACTATATTCTTATGACAAACAGAAAAGAGCTTTTAAGAAAATCATAAGAGCAAATGCATTTACAGTATTGCATGTATTTATTGAAAATACCTGAATATAAGTGGACCTACACACTTGAACTGTGTGTTGTTCATGGGTCAACTGTAATTATGTTCTTTTTTTTTTAGAGTTTCATAACAAATGTGCCATAATACAAGAGAAAATTTTATCCCACAGTTCTGTAGGTCACATTTAGGTGGGTTCTCTGCTCAAGGTCTCTTTAGGCTAAAATCAAGGTTTTGGCTAGGGTTGCCATCTCCTCTAAGGTTCAGGGTCCCCATCCAAGCTCACGCACTGTCGACAGAATGTGTTTCTTGTCGTTGTAAACTGAGGTCCCTATTTTATTGCTGGCTATAGGGCTGTGATCACTCTCAGTCCCTGAAGGCTGTCTGCAGTTTCTTGGCACATGATCTCCATGTGTAGTTTGTTACTTTTTTCAGGCTATCAGGAATACAGTTCTCTGACTTCTTCCTCAGATGTTTACAATCTGGACAAAAATCTGAATTTAAAGATCAGACCTACCCTGATAACCTTCTTTTTGCCATATTAGTGATATAATCACATGAGCAATACATCATCAAATTGACAAATTCTGTCCACACTCAGGGGAGGAGATTATATAAGACTTGTGCATCAGGGAGTGAAAATCTTGGAAAGCATTTAAAAATTCTGACTACCACAATCATATTTAATATACATTTGTAATATGAACATACATATGACATATACTATCATATAAAAACACAATATAGTAATTATTACGTATAATAATAATTTTGCTTACTATGTGCCAAGAACTTATATCTTATGTGCATTTTATTTAGTCCTCACAATAAACCTGAGAGATAATATTATAGTCCCCATTTTACAGATTATAGAAGTAATTGAGACTTACAAAGGTTAAATGATTTGCCCTAAGTTATACAGCTAGTAAGTGACAGAATCTGGATTATAACTTGCTCTATTCCTAGGTAGCATAAACTTTGGAATCGGACAGACCTATTATACATGCTCCTGGTATCCTATAATTCTCCTTCATAGCACTTGTCATAATGCCAATTAAATAAGTATTATGAAATAAATTGGTTATGTCTCTCTCCCGAGATAGACCACAAACTTCATCAAGGTCATTGTATCCATTTTGGAATACATTTAGCTACAAGTAATAGAAACCCAAAGAGTAGTTTAAATAAATATGGATTCACCTTCTTAATTTAGAAAGAGAAGTACAGAGGTAAGGGCTGTTAGCAATGTTTTAGAGGGCTCAACAATATCAGGCTGTCTCTGACTCTTTTGGTCTTTACTTGGCGGATTCAAGATCTCTTTTGCAGCTCCAGCCATTACACTCAAATCAAGACTATACGAAAGGGAGTAATGAAGATAACTATCTGTCTCATTTCAATGGAAAAGCAAATTTTCCATTCTTGAACTTGGACATAACTGGGTTGCTTACAATTCTAAGCTGAAACAAAGGCTGAGAGAGCAAGATTTTTTGCACAATTGGGGAATAAAGATATAGCGAATATTTGTTAAGTAAAAATTAGTGTCTGCCATAGGCAAGGATTGTATCTGTCTTATTAAACATTTTATTTCCTATACCCAGTTCAATGATTTGTACATTGTAATCTCTTACTCGTTATTGAATGAATGTTTGCTAAATAATGTATGCAAAATTGTTAGGAAAATAGACTTGCTTGGGATTTCTCACCCAGCTTCTGTTGGGAAAATGATGCAACACTTGTTATGTAACCGTGACTTGCACTGACCACGGTGGCAGCCACTTTGTTGTTCAGGTATCCTATGAGGTCACACTTGGCAGCCTGCCACCTTTGTTCTCCTGCCTATATAAGGGGATGGGACTTTTTAGGAGAGAGACTCCTGAGTGCCATGTTTGTTGTTGCTTTGCTTCTGGAATAAAAGGCTATATCTCAGCTGTCTGTGGCTCCTCGGTTTTTCTTTGGTCTACCTGGTCTGCCCAAATCCAGTGCAAACCTCCCTGGCCTTGGTTGTTTGAAATACAATTGGTATAGACGACAGGATTCACAGCAGACAGGTATGGAGCCTAACGCACCCCCCAGAGGGTGGGATTGAGTGGTGGCCTGCCATGAGTATGTGGTACTCTATGGCAAGTCTCCTCTCTGCATTGGGCGCCTCCTCAGAAGTGGCCCGAGGTGGATGGAAAGCCCATTTGTGAGGAGAAGGCTCCCCACGCACTGGAAGAGAGCTTTGACAGGACGAGCGCTTGCACAGTGGCTAGGGCCGTGGGGTGACTCTTTCTTACAGCCTTGTGGGCAGAGACAAAGGCAACTCTGCAAGAAACAGCATGAGTCCAGGTGCTCCAGATCGAGCCAAACCTGATGAAGGTGCAAATGCAAGCATTAGTGGAAACCAAGTGGCTGCTGGAGGAGGAACAGCGGCCTTCACAGTTGGAATACTCCATTGCTGTAATAGACTCCTTGCGAGAGGAGGGGGAACCTGAGCTGCAATTTTGCCCCTTCCCCGTGGTGACACAGAAGATGAAATCCCAGCAATCCATAGTCCAGGGGAGCCAGCCTGCAGGTGCTTCCCTGATGACTGAGTTCACCACATATCACCCGTATACTTGGGCCAAGTTGGTAGAGTTGGGTAAAATTCTGACAGAAGATTAGTGAGCTCCTAGTCACCTGGCTTCTGCAGCTATGGGAGCTGGGGGTGGACTGCATAATGTATATGGATCAGGAGATGCAGAAATTAGCCTCTTTGACTATGCACCCCTCGCTGCATCAGTGATTACAGAATTACTCTAGGTGTGGGTGAGGAACCCACTCATTATTGGATTGGCTCATGACAGCTCTTAGAATGATGTGGGCAAATGCAAGAGATACTAGCCAAAATGGTCAGTAGATGACACTCCTATGTGGAGTAGGTACAAGTGTTGGGAGAGCCAGGTATACAGAATGCTATGTTCAATTTGAATGCCCAAGGTCGAGATGATGAAAGATTTATGGCAGGTATGAAGGACAATGCATTGCAAAGTTCTCCCTCTTCCCTGTTTTGGGTCACTGGTCATGATCCTGGTGCATTATATGGGCCACCCTATTAATGAGGTCACCTCGATGGTGGCGAGTTTGGGGGAAGCCAAGACAAGGCGCATGCAGAAGGTTGGTGGTCAAGAAGGCACTGGTAGCCAGGAGAGACAGACCCCTAAAGGTGATGTGGACCCAAATGTGTTGGATCTGGTATTGACTTGGGTAGGGAGGAATAAGATAGATGGGAAACCTCATGCTTATCTGTTGGAACTCTGGCAATAGTTAAGGGTGGATCAACAGTTCCCCCACTAAAAAAAAAAAAAAAAAAAAAAAAAAAAAAAAAAAAAAAAAAAAAAAAAAAAAAAAACCAGAAGAAAGGGGTGATAAGAAGGCCATGAGGCCCAAGGCCCAAGTGGTCCACCTCCAGGATCATTTAGTACAGAGGATGCTGATCTTCCTGTTAGCCTCTCTTCCATTTCAAATAGAGAGAAGGCCAAGGAGCTTGTCTACAGAGGACAGATGGGGACCAGAAGGCACATGTGGAATTGGCAATCCACTGGTCCCCAACAAATGTGCAGAGGGTTCTGGCCCTGGTTGATATGGACACTGAACATTTCCTTTTGTATGGGAATCCAGAGAAGTTCTCTGAAGACCCAGTAGCTATTGGTGGCCACAGGGGGCAAAATATTCAAGTGAAACCCACACATATCTCATTGGGGATTGGTTGTCTGCCTCTGAATGTATAGCGTTTATGTGTTGCCCATCCCTGAGTGTATCTTAGGGGTGGACATTTTGCAAGGGTTGGGTCAAATACCACTGCAAGAGAATTTCGGTTGCAAGTGTGGGTCGTGAAGGAAGTGGTACAGGCAGTTGTATGGGAACATGCTGCTCATGTGCCTTTGTAGCTGCCCTCCCCAACCGATTGTACACACTAAGCAGTACAGACTTCCAGGGGGCCATGGTGAAATAATAGGGACAAAACAGGAATTGGAAAAGGTGGGGATAGTACACCCCAAGCATGGTCCATATTACTCCCCAGTGTGGCCAGTGAGAAAATCAGATGGCATCTGGTGAATCATGGTAGATTACTGAGAATTGAAAAATGTGGTGACCCCTTTGCACACAGTGGTTGGTCCCATCAGTGGTGGCTCGGATGGATCATCTCAAGCAGGAGTTGAGAAGTTATCATTTTGTTTCTGACCTTGCTAATGCCTTTTTCTCCATTGATATAGCCCTGGAGAACCAAGACCAAGAGCAATTTGCCTTCTTGTGGGAGGACCAGCAGGGGACTTTCATAATCCTTCCCCAGGAGTATTTGCATAGCCCCATGCTGTGCTATGGGCTGGTGTCTGCAGATCTGACATGATGGTCTTGACCCCACCATGTATACCTTTATCATTACATTGATGATATCATGTTAACTAGTGACTCTTGCAAATCTAGGTGATGTTCTTGCTTTTCTGTCCCACCTGAAAACATGTGGTTGAACACTCAACATCAAGTAACTGCAAGGACCTGGCTTGTCTGTCAAGTTCTTGGGGGTTGTTTGGTCGGGTAAGGCAAAGGTTATACCTGATGTGGTCATTGGTAAAATCCAAGCTTACCCTGTGCCCACCACCGTTAGGCAATTGCAAACTTTCCTTGGGCTCCTTGGATATTGCAGGACATTTGTGCCCCATTTAGCCCAACTGCTAAGGCTCTTGTATTCCTTTGTTAAGAAGGAAGCTTGTTGGGGCTGGATGGAGATGGCCCAGGAGGTCTTTGACTCCTCCAAGGGCACCATTACAGTGGTCCAAGCCCTGCACGTGTTTGACTCTTCCTGGCCTTGTGATCTGGATGTACATGTCACTGCAGAGGGCTTTGGCTGGGGCCTATGGCAACGTTCTGAGTGCCTGCAGCAGCCCATAGGCTTCTGGTCCTAATTGTGGAATGGATCTGATATTTATTAGTCTTTGGTGGAGAAAAAATTGGTGGCTATGTACGCTGCCCTTCTGGTGATGGAAAGCATTACAGCTATTGCCCCTGTGACTGTATGGAGCACGTATCCAGTTGCATGGTGGATACATGATTGGGCGATGAAACCACAAAGTGGTACTGCCCAAATGCCTATGCGGTAAAATAGGGGCACATATTTGCAACAATGCAGCGTTCTGAGTAATAGACCCTTGAGAATTTATTGTTGTAGTCTCTGTTGTTGCTGTGGTATCTGGATGCAATGTAACACACTCCTTACACAGGGAACACCACAGAAGATGTCTGTTGCATAGATTGTGAGGTGAGAAACCCTGAAGAGGTGGATTGTGGAGAAAATAGAGTTGCTCAGGCTTCCTTGCTGAGCTTCCACCAAAAAATGACTCAGCACTTGTTATGTAATCATGACTTGCACTTATCCTGGAGGCAGCCACTTTGTTGTTTATGTACCCTATAAGCTCACACTTGGTAGCCTGCCACCTTTGTTCTCCTGCCTATATAAGGGGATGGGACTCTCTGGGAGAGAAACTCCTGGATGCCATATTTGTTGCTGCTTCACTTCTGGAATAAAGGGTTATATCTCAGCTGCCTGTGGCTCCTTGGTTTCTCTTTGGTCTTCCTGTTGTGCCTGAATCCATGTGAACTTCCCTGACCTCAATAGTTTACAGTACAAAAATGCTTAGCATAGTGCTTTACATACACTAGGTAGTTGATAAACAGTGACTATTGGTAACTACATTGTTTAGAGACCCCAAACGTGTATGTGTGTATGTGTGTGTGTGTGTGCGTGAGAGAGAGAGAGAGAGAGAGAGATGCTTTACAACATTATAGGCATACCTCAGAGATATTGCAGCTTGAGTTCTAGGTCCCCATAATAAAGCAAGTATCACAATAAAGTGAGTCATAATATTTTTTTACTGGTGGAGGGTCTTGCCTTCAGATTGTAAAAAAAACACAACACTCGTGAGCCTGAAGAGCAATAACACCTTCTGTGCTTGTACTTTGATTGATTCAGGATAAGCACCAACAGCAGGTGATTCTGCTCAGCACATTAGCCACAGAAGGGCCCTGAGTGTGGTCTGCTCCAGGGTAGGGAAGTGGGAAGTGCTTTGCAGGCTAAGGCTAGCCCAAAGTGAATAGCCCTATAGCAATTGCTCAGCTGCTGCTGGCAAAACTCAGTTGACACAGCTAGTGGAAAGGTGAATGAATGCTCAAAGCTTCCTTTCTTTCAGTAAAGAGAGAGAGAGAGAGAAAGAAAAGAAAAAAAACCCACCTTGATGGTAGCAAGATTTGTCTGCCTGCTGGGAGTTCCCTGGTGGTGTAGCGGCTTAAGGCTTTGGCTGTCAGCGCTGCGGCCTGGGTTCGATTCCCAGTCAGAGAGCTACCCACATACCAAAAAGCTAAAAAAAAAAAAAAAGATTTCTCTGCCTGAAGCTTAGGAGGAAAAGAACTTTGAGACCTCTGTACCACCATCCTCTTCTCGGCAACATTTCAACAAGTTTGTTGGTCTTCAATTTACTTCTCTCCATCTGTGGCCAGGTGCAAGGTATGTGTAGATTGCCAGGTGAAATAGAATGAGTTTGAACTACATAGGTTCACATGGATTTTTTTAAATAATTAATACTGCAAATGTATTTTCTCTTCCTATTGTTTTTCTTAGTAATATTTTCTTTTTTCCAGCTTACTTTATTGTAAGAATACAGTGTATAATACACATACAAAATACACATTAATTGACTATTTATATTACTGGTAAGTTTCTGCTCAAGAAAGCGTAGATGATGTATTAGTCCAAGGGTGGGCTGATACATTTTGCCTCCATTATAATATTTTATGTTACATTAGACATACCTGGATATAACCAGCTGTGTGTAGTCACATGGTATCTCCCCTCCATCATTCTTTACCTTGCACATACAGATGTTTACATTTTCCACCCAGTGTACATAGAAATAGAAGAGTGTTCAGATATTCAGTTTGAACAGCATGCTTTTATTAAATTCTTCATGGCAAAAAAAGATCCTCCAATTTTTTTGAAGTTTTTGTAAAAGAAGGTAATGAAACTTGGGTCCATCAATAGAGCTCTGAGAACAAAAGGCAGTCCATGGAACATTGCCATAAGGGATCACTTCAGCTGAAAAAATTAAAACTCAGGCCTTGGCTAGGAAAGTCATGTTGACTGTTTTTTGATCTGAACACTCTTCCATTTTGATGTGCATTGAATGAAAAATGTAAGCATCTGTGTATGCAAGGTCAAGAATGATGGAGGGGAGATACTACGTGACTACACAGAACCAGTTATATCCAGATAAGTGTAATGTAACAAAAAATGTGGAGGCAAAATTTATCAGCCTGCCCTTGTAGTTAAGTTTTTTTTGTTTTGTTTTGTTTTTTGTTTTTTTTTTTTTTAATGTGGGTAGTTCCCTGGCTGGGAATCGAACCCAGGCTGCAGCATTGATAGAGCCAAAAACTTAAGCCACTACACCAGCAGGGAACTTCATGTAGTTAAGTTTTTGAGGAGTCAAAAATTATATATGGATTTTCAACTGTGCAGAGCAGGGATCAGTGCTTCTAACCCCCATGTTGTTCAAAGGTCAACTGTACACTTCAGACTCTGCTCACTCTCATAGAACTTGAGGTTGAACATGCTGATTTAGCAACAATCCTGGGAATTGCATGCATACTGTTTCCTCTTCTCTCATTGGCCACTATGTGACTTGGGTGAGCATATTAGTGTCCCAGAGCTGCTGTAAAAAGGAACACACAATGGTGTGTGAAACAATGGGAATGTAGTATCTCATGGTTCTGGAGGCTAGAAGTTTAAGAACAAGTTGCTAGCAGGGTTGGTTCCTCCTGAGGGGCGTGAGGAAGAGATACACTCCAGGCTTTTCCCCTAGTTTCTGGCACTTCATTGGCAATATTTGACGTTCCTCAGCTGCTTTGCTTGGCTTGTAGAAGCATCATCCTGATCTCTGCTTTCATTTTCTCATGGTGTTCTCCTTGTGTGCCTCTGTCTCTGTGTTCAAATTTTCCCTTTTCTAAGGACATGATCGTATTTAATTAGGCCTGTCCTAATGATCCCATCTTAACTTAATAATCTACAAAGACTCTATTTCCAAATAAGGTCAGATTCACCAATATTGGGGCGTTAGAACTATGACATTTTTTTGATGGGGCATGTGAACACAATTTAACCCATAACTGTGAGGAACTGATACATATATATACATCCCTTTACTTAAACAAAGACAAGTTGGGCTTCCTAAAATGTTAAAATTACTTCCAGGATTTTGGGCAAAAATCAAGACCTATAAAAACTGAGCTCATGTAATGTCTTTTAATAATAGGAATAGATTAAACATAATTAGAAGAGATTTATGTTTTGTGCCTTTATGAAATTTTTCAGATAAATGGTCAAGTCAGAAAACTTAATGGTTATGATTACAGTTATGATTTATGGCACATAGCCTTTGCATGCCTGCAATGTATTGGGAGTTCAACTACAGTAATACTACAAAGTGGGCATTAAGAAGCTCATTTTATGGATGAAGAAACTGAGTCTCAGGATTGTTAGAGAACATGCCATAGATCAGGCCCAGCCTGGGATGTGTAGATCCAGTATACTAAACAATGTATGTTTGATTCCCGAAACTGTTATGAGAATGCTGCCTGTTTTTGTTTCAGAAAATATGGTCTCCATACACTTGTTCAAATCAACTATACAAATTACAATGACTGAACATAAAAAAAATGAGACTCTGGACAAAATAAACTTTTAATAAAAAGAGAAAAATGTGACATACATTGATGAAATGGCCCTTCATTGATTTATTAATATCAATTCCATCAGACACATCATGAAGAGAGCAGGCAGTGGTATGTTTCAATTGTTATTTAAATATGTGAATTGGTTGTTTTAAATTACTTTTCCAAACCTTAAAAATATTATTTTTACTCCTTGTGGGCACATGCAGGTGAAAATTAAGGGAAAAATTCAAGTCTTGCCTGCATCACTACTAAAATACCTCAGAAAGAAACAGGTACTATTGAGTGTTTGATAATAGAGTTTTAAAAAGTGTCATTTGTTTGAAATTACTCTTGTGATCTAGAACAATGTAGATCCCTTTTCAAACTATTTATTTGAAGTCTTCTTAATACCAAGGTTAACTTACATTAAGGAGAAAAATCTCTTTAAATTATTTTGTTGTAATAGGATTTTGTGGATAAGAACCTAATTTAAAATAAATGGGCCACGGGCTAGATTTAGACATTTCTGTCACACACATTTCAGTTCCAAATCTATTTGCAGTAATGGATTTTGATTTATTGGAAAAATGGTCGATTGTTGGGACATTGTATCTCTCTTCATGTGTATGTAGTAACCAATGAACAACTTTTGGAACTTTTGCTAATTACCAATGACCTGTGTTTATGATGATAAAGTGAAAGAATTTAGCACAGCTGTAAGACCTGCTTAAGTCTATAACTAGATCTCAAGCTATTTCTGCCTGGGGAATTCAGATGCAAAATCTTCACATATTCATTCGGCACATTTATTAAACACCTACTGTGGTCCAGGCCCCGTTCTAGGTGAATGAGACGCATCCGTGGACAGACATAAAGATCCCTGCTTTGTGGAGTTAACTTCTAGTTGCAGGAGACAGGTAACAAATAGTAAAATAAGAAAAAAGTCAAAAGTGTCAGAATAAAATAGCCAGAATAAAAGACTAAAGCAGTGATAATGCCATGAGAAAAAGAATAGAGGAGGATCAAGAAGGTGGCATGAGAGGCCATCCCTGAAACATCGCCTGGAAGTTACAAACTGAACAGCCAAAAACCAACAAGGGATTCTCCAAGTGATACAGCCTTAGCAGAGAGATTTACTCACTGCAAAAAAACACCTGAAGGTCAGTGAAAGGGATTTAAATGAAAGAAAAGGGAAGGGAGAAATGCAAAGATAGGTCTGTGCAATGTGCAACCTGGGGCTGGCAGAAGGACTGAGGAGGGGGCCAGGGGAAATGGCCTGAAGCACAGCATGATCTTAGGCAGGCAGAGGAGTGGACAGTGGAAGCCCCGTGAGGGGATAAGATAAGCCCAAGCCAAAGCCAAGGAGCACTAGGACCACAGCTGGAGTGTCTTGTCCTGGATGTGACAGGGCCAGAACAAAGGCATGCTAATGTGCCCAGAGTGAAAAGTGGACCTAACCAAACATGTCCCCAAACTAGAAGTCAACACGTTCAGGACTTGCCAACAAATTGGCCCTTGACATGCTTGAGACTAAGCATCGACAGCTGAGGGGTCACTGAGCAGAACAAAACTCAATCCTGGGATCAGAAGAAGGAAGAAAGGCAGTGCCAATGGTGCGTGACCATCCCCATGCGCTCCTGAGGGCCGAGCTTGTGCTGCAGTTTGCACCAGACACGGCCAGGCACTCCCCTGGAGAGGAGTGGGCTTGTGCTGTGGAGTGCGCCCACCCCAGCCCTGAGGGCTCCTGATGGAGGTCAGGCCTGTTTTACAGCTGAGCCAGCACCCAGGGTAGCAAGGAACCTCAGGACAAACAGCAGTGATGAACTGCACTGCCCCCACTGCTCGACAGAAACTGAACATGGAGCCAGCTGCTTCCCCTTGCCCTCCCCCACCACCATTACCCTGTGCCACAAGCAAGCCCTGAGCCCTGCCCAGCAAACCCCACCCCCACGGGAACCAGCTGGGGTTGTTCAGGGGAACTGTAAATCAAAGGCACAGCAGCCTCTGCCTGTCCCCATCTAACAGGCAGAGAATAGCATCACCTGCCACATTTTTCCCAAAGAGGAGGCACATAGAACCCAAGGCAACTGAATCAAGGAGGAGAAGACAAAGCTCTGAGAGTGAGAAAATCAAACAACCAAAAAAAATAAATAAAAATACTGTAGGATGCTGCAGTGACACCAACTGGGAACAGAAAGAAAGACCTCTCTGTATCTGCCAGAGGAAAAAGTCTTTATGCCCAGGAAGAAAAATACATCAACTACAATAAGCTCCCTCAAGAACAAAGAGTCTCAGAGAGAAAATGGAAAAATCTCCAGAACAGGAACTTAAGATTTGGAACTATATCATCTAAGTGACAGAGAATTCAAGACTGCACTCCTAAAAATACCCCAAGAGCTCAAAGAATGCTGGCTGAGTACTGAGACCTGAATAAATTATCTCAGAAAGGAAATCTCTGAACAAAAGGAACACTTTAACCAAGAAATTGAAACTATAAATAAGAATCAAATAGAAATTTGGGGGATAAACAATGCAACAAAACAAAGCATGAACTAACTAACATAGGCAGCAGCGCGGACCACATGGAGGAAAGAATTAGCGACATCTAAGACAGAAGCCTGAAGATTGAACAGAAGGAAAAAGACAGAGATCTGACAAGCCAAAAAAAAAAAAAAAAAAAAAAAAAAAAAAAAAAAAAAAAAAAAAAAAAAAAAAAAAAAAAAAAAAAAAAAAAAAAAAAAAAAAAAAAAAAAAAAAAAAAAAAAAAAAAAAAAAAAAAAAAAAAAAAAAAAAAAAAAAAAAAAAAAAAAAAAAAAAAAAAAAAAAAAAAAAAAAAAAAAAAAAAAAAA
>PVJL010004510.1:77216-128107 GCA_004026885.1 Lyroderma lyra | reverse complement strand
TAGTCCTGATGAGGAGGTTTTCACCACTAGGATGAAGGACCTCATCCTAGCCTCAGGACCCCCAGGAACTTTCGGGACTATGGCGGCTCTTCTGGCCCCCTATGTAGATCGGCGGGTGCATGAAGTAACAGCCGCCCTAGCTCGATTGGGGGATGTGGAAGTGAAGCAAAAGAAAAAAGGCGGCCAGGTGAGGTCGCTATAGGGCCCCAAGGGGCCCCCACCCAAAGGACGCCCGAAGAGTAAAGGGGCTCAAAAGGGTGATGCTCAGCCTGCAGTGAGAGTGAGCTGAAAGCAGATGTGGTTTGATCTATTAGCAGCGGGAGTGGCTGCAGAGAAAATAGAGCATCAGCCCACGGGGGTGCTGCTGGCTCTGTGGAAGCAGCTGAAGCCTGAGCAGCAGTTCACTCCCCTGCCCGCTGCTACACTCCCAATTCGGGAGTTGAGACTGACTGATTTTTACCCAGACTAGGGGTCTGGCCAAGGTACCCGGCTGAGGGGGGACCCGGGGGACCGGAGGCCACATGTTGAACTTGCTATTTACTGGTCCCCCCATAATGTGCAGCGGGTACTAGCCCTTGTGGACACTGGAGCCGACAGCACGTTGTTGTATGGAAACCTGGATCGCTTTAGCGGTCCTACGGCCACCATGGAGGGATATGGAGGCCGGATGATACGGGTCAAACAAGCAGTTGTGACCCTGAGCATAGGGCGATTGCCCCCACAAGACTATAAAGTCTATGTCTCCCCTATCGCAGAATATATTCTAGGGGTGGATGTGCTGCAAGGACTGGCGATTTCGACGACGATGGGAGAATTTCGCCTGCATACGCGAGTGGTGAAGACTATTGTTCGGGGGCATCCCCATCATGTCCCCTTGATATTGCCCCAGGCTACCCGTGTTGTGCATACAAAACAATATCGGCTACCAGGAGGGCACGAAGAGATTGGTCGTACCATTCTCAAGCTTGAAGAAGCCCAGATAATCCACCCAACGCACAGCCCTTACAACTCTCCTGTATGGCCAGTGAGAAAGCCTGACGGCTCCTGGAGAATGACTGTGGACTATCGTGAGCTGAACAAGGTGACGCCCCCATTGTATGCAGCAGTGCCCAATGTAATGGATCTGATGGACAAACTCACACATGAACTGGGACAGCATCACTATGTTGTGGATTTGGCAAACGCCTTTTTCTCCATAGCTATAGCGCCGGAGAGTCAAGAGCAGTTCGCCTTCACGTGGGAAGGACAACAATGGACTTTCCTGGTGCTTCCCCAGGGATATCTGCACAGTCCCACCCTGTGCCACGGCCTGGTGGCTCAGGACTTGGCCACCTGGCGGAAGCCAGCAGGGGTCCATCTGTTCCATTACATTGATGACATAATGCTAACCTCTGATTCTCTTGCAGAGCTCGAGACTGCGGCCACCAGTCTACGAGAAGCCCTGGAAACCTGGGGGTGGGCCGTCTGCGGAGACAAGGCTAACAGCAGACAACAGTATCCTTTCCAGGGCACATGCTGTTGCTCAGGTGCACAATGTCCCCCACTGCTGGGTCTGCACGGAAATACCGGTGGAGGCAGCTGAGGGCCTTCCGTGGTGGATCCACCCGGCTTCCCTACACAGCTGGACGCGGTTACGTACAGGGAGCAGCACCGCTGAATGGGACCAACGGCGCCGGGCAGTGGACAACTTGCTCCGCAGGGACCATAATAACCAACCCCCTCTGTTTGGTTATGCGATGACTAATGGGTGGGGTTGGGTGGTGGGGGAACATGTAAAACTATGGACAAAGTCCCGTGCGGCGGCCCTGTAGGGGTGGAGTGTCAGTCCCCAGAGGGTTAAAGCTAAGCCCACTGCAAAGGGTTAAAGCCAGGCCCGCCGCCCAGGTTTGACCTTGGTATAATCAGTCCCTGTCGGGGGCTGTGGAATTCCTGGGGCTGACAGCTACTGCGCATGTACCGCCTTATGTGACCATGAAAACCTAAACAACTGCTACTGGGCAGATGCGGCAAGATGGCACTTTTGTTTGAATACGTATATACAGTCCCAGGTGCGCAATAAAGTGGCTTGCTTGCTGGTGTGTTTATGGTCCCCCATGTCGGCTCCGCGTGTGTTCTTTCAATTGGGTGTACCACCGCCGAAACCTGCCCTGTCTGGAAACCTTGGCAATGACATATGAGGTCTACCTAGAGTAGTTAAATTCATAGAGACAGAAAACAGAATGGTGGCTGCCAGGAGCTAAGGGAGGGAGAAATGGAAATTATTGTTTAACTGGCTAATCTTTCTCAGTTTCTCCAATCTCTAAAAGTTGAAATATCCCAGGCTCCTCGAAGCTTTTCTTTTCTCTTTCTAGTCTCAATCCTTTAAATACCACTAATTTGCTGAAAAGTCATAAATTTACATTTTCAGCCCAGACCTGCCTGTGTTTTGAATTCCAAGCACATACAAGACTGTCTGGAAAAAATCCAGCCATAAATACCTCTATTTTTCATATTATATGGCTGGATACTTTATGGACAGCCCTCACGTATATCCCACTATCTACTTGAATGTCTTATAGGATTGTCAAGTTTAATAGTCCAAAATCAAATTCCTGACCTTTTCCCCAAATCCACCCCTCTTATATTTTCCACCATCTCAGTAAATGGCAACTTCCTTCTCCAACTGTGCTCTGGTGTCATTCCTGACTCCTTGTTTTAATAACCACCCAATCCAACAGCATATCCTAATGGGTCTACCTTCAAAATATAATCAAGCATTCCAATTTCACCGCTACCACTATGATCTGAACCACCATGTATCTCTTACTTTGATAACGCAATGAGCCTCCTAAGTTCTCCCTTCTTTTGTATTTCCTCCTCTCAATCCACACAGAAGCAAAAGCAATCCTGTTATAACCTACAAGTATGCTGGACTGTATAGCTCTTCTGCTCAAAATCCTCCACTCACGAGTAAAATCCACAGTCCTTATAATGGTCTAGAAGACCTAAAAAATCTGGCTTCCCCATTACCTTTCTGACCTCATCTAATCACACTAGCTTCCTTGTATTTCCCTGATCATGCTAATAAGCACAAATCCCAATTCAGGGCCTTTGAACTTCTGCTCCCCTGCCTGGAAAGCTAGTTCCCTAATATCCACATGATTCATTCCCAAACTTCCTTCAGGTTTCTACAAAATGTCACACTGTACCTAACCCAACAATTTAAAACTGCACAAATCTATCCTTTCCTTGTGAATTTTCTCTCTCTCTCCCCTGACTCTTCTCTCTACTACTACTACAACATGTCATGCCATTTACTTTAACCCATCTCCACTCCAAGTAAACTATAAGCTCCAGAGAATAAAGATTAAAGAAAAAAAATCTGCATCTCTAGTGTCTGGCACATGGCAACCAGTACTAAGTAATATTTACTGTTAAATCTATGATAACTTCAGCTATTACTTAAGCAGTTTTGTCTATCACTTACGTGCTGATAACCTGGCAAAGATTACACAAAAGTAATCTTCCATACACAAAAGTCTACAAAAGTTCTCCATTTTTAGATGATACACAAGTCTCCAATTTATGTAAGCATGGTCTCTTCCTTCATTCATTCATAAAAGCCCCTCTTCCCACATTTAATATTGTGTATTCAAAACAAAAGAACACTGAAAGACTTACTTGGTTCCACCTCCTCCTTCAACCGTAACTCCCAACCCAACACTCTTATCTTTTTCATTCTATTCTAAATCTTCCTCAAAATCTCTGCCTACTGTACCTCCTTATGCCTTCATTTAGGCCCTAGTCACTTCTCATTCTGACTACTGTAATCAGTGGACTGACAGAGGTCCTTGTTTAGATATTCTTCAATTCATTGCTCACTGTATCACCAGAGCTGAGTTGCTAAATGTAAATATGATCATGTCACCCTCCTTTAAAAAAAAAAAAAACCTTCAAGAGCTCTTCAAGAGCTCTTTTTAACTACTTTAAAAAGCCACTGTAACTAAAAAATAAAGTACAAACTTCTTAATATGTACCGTAGGACACTTGTGATCTGGTCCATACTTAATGTTTTCAACCTCATCTCTTACTTGAACTCCAGGCAAATTAACTACATCCAGCCAAGGGTTCAATAAGTTTTCTTTCACCCAAACTGTTCTATTTAAAATGTCTCCCCACCTTATTATTCAATAGTAAATTCTTACTCATTACCCTGCTAAAATATCAACTCCTCTATCAAGACTCCTCTAACACCCCTAGACAGATGCCCTTCTGCTCATTCTCACTACATCTTATGCATACTTGTATGGTAGCATTATATTATAAACTAGCAATTAGGAATTAAGGATCTGGAGTGAGAATGTCTGGGTTCAAATACTGATTCTAATAATAAATACATAGCTCTAGGTAAGATAATCCTTCTAAAGCTTCAATTTCTTCATCTGTAAAATAGGAGCAAGTAATAATAAGGTTGTATTAAAGCAATAACCTGACATGTGAGGGCTGTCCAGAAAATATCCAGCCATAAATGCCTTTATTTTTCATATTACATGGATGGATACTTTTCCTAAAGCCTTATATAATGCTGAATGTAAAAAAGTACCTATTACTAATCACACTGCTTTGATTATTTGTTTATAAATGTCTCCAAAATTGGAGGGCAGAGATACATTTTTCTATGTATCCTGTATTTCCAGCACCTATTTAAGATAGCTAGCAGAAGCTCACATTTATCTAGTGTTCAAAACATGAATGACACATAAGCACTTTGCAAATATCAACTCATTTAAGCATTTCAACAAACCTACTAAGTAACTTGGTTGACCAAGGTCACTCAGCAAAGACAAGTTTTGAACAGCCTATTTCCAGTACCTAGGATCTTAACCACTGTCTTAAAAAATTCTCAATAAAATTGTGGTAAATTGATAAATGACTTCAAAATACATCTAAACAATCTTTAATATGTGACTTACAATTAATGGGCAAAGGACTAAGACACTAAACAGTCCCCTCACAATCCCCAATTTCACCAAGAAATCACTTCACCACCACCAACAAAAGCAGTCATGGGTATACCTTAAAATCCTGGCACACCAAGACTCATGTCCTCTTACTAGCATTCAAAACCCTTCAATATCCAGCCCTATATTAATACAGCAACAGATTACATAAACTGGTACTCTATGCCACTGTTTGCTATACCTACGCATCTTTCTCTACTTGCATCAATACATGCCTTATGATTTTGAAGCCTTCATAACATTTTTTTTACAGAGTAATGCAGAATGTTATTGTGATGAAGGGCACAGAATTTAAAATCACACAGGCCTGAGTTCTAACTCCACCTCCGCCATGACCAGTTCTGTAACTTCAGAAAAGTCATGCAACTAAGTGTCTCGGCTTCCTCATATATAAAGTGGGGATAATAATCCTTACCACAGAGGGTTAAGAGAGTTGTTGAACCTAACTTAAAATCATTTCAAATAACCGTTATTTATGAAAAAAAAAAAAAAAAAAAAAAAAGGTTATTTTTATACCCCAAACAGATTTTTTTAAATGTCGTAACAATCAAATCCTTAAAAACTAAAAAGCATTAAAATAAGTACAGAAACAATAACATGCAATTCGGTAATACTTTATATAAAAATCGTTCCATGTATTTCAAGAAGGCTAGTGACTGTGTTCCAACAGAACGAATTGAATACAAATGCTTCTTTCTGGTGATGGACCTTTTAAGAAAAACCATTTCCTTCAACTCATAAAATCACTGTTGAAACAAAATTCCAGAATAGAAGCCTATATTACTAATTTTTCATGCTTTTATTTTCCTTTTCGGAGGTGGCTCTTTTTTATGGAGATATTCCTTATTTAGCTAATGATGGAACACAGTTCCCAGGCAAACTATACCCTTACTTCCTCTGAAATTAAAAAAAAAAAGTCAAAATCAATTCATGGATGACTCTTTTGAATAAAAATCTTGCTAAACATTTCAATAATTCTGGAATTAGGTAATATGCCATGCAAAATTTAATGACTCAAGACAATCACTATGCACAAATACTGGATCGGCTTTTCAGAGTATGTTTCGTACTAAATTGTAAAATCTATGAGAATATATAAACTATGTCTTACTCATATAGCCCCTACACCTGGCATCTCGAGAACAAAGCAGGCACTCAATAAATGATGGGTTGCTAGCTGGATGAATTCCATTATTAACTCCTTTATCATTTATCTCTTAATGGTGCAACTACAAGACTGCCTAACCCCCCACAATAAAATCTTCCTGCAAAACTTTTAAACAAAGGTTGAAGGAGCTTCTGCCAAGCCATATCTAAGCTCTCAAAAATGACTTTGTGCTTTATCTTTAAGAATGCTTTTGTTAGTCAAAACATTCTCTCATCTAATCAACAGTAACTCTCTCCTTGATTTCAACCCACTTTTTCTATTACATTAAGTCAGAGAATGTGGAGTCATCCTTGATGACCTCTTGTTCCGTCAAATTACACATCAAATCTGTCACCAAGTTCTGCTGATTCCATCTCTAAAATGTATTCTAAATCCATCTACCACTCTCCCATTTCCACTGCTACCTCTCTAATCTAAGTTGCTAAGTTCTTTCATTTGAATCATTAAAAAAGCCTCAAAATTGGTTTTCCTGCTTCCACCCTTACCTATGGTGGCCAAGAAAAAACAATTTTTAATGCAAATCTGATCCTACTATTTCCTTGCTAAAAATCATTCAGTGGTTTCCCACTACAATTATAATAAAGGCCGAAGTCCTAACTTACAGAAGGAAAAAAATTTACAAAGAAACACAGTGGAATATTTGCAGATCAGATGGACAAATAAATTGCTGTTATGCTTTACCCACAATACAATTAATCCTCTATTTCTCATCCATAAATAAATAATTTGATTGTTCAATCTTACCTGCAGTGCTTGTTCTTGTATATCACGAAATAATTCCATATCTTTCTCAGTCATGATTTCCTGGCTCCCAAAAAGCCGTTCCTCACTTTCTTGTTTGCCATCCCAGCCATCCTGATTGTCTGCACAAAAAGAAAGGGTTCACACATTATTAATACTATCTTTAGTTTAATACAATAACTAGAAAAAAATTTCAGAAAGCTTTATTTCAGTTTGAAGGCTTCAATATTATTTATATAACAGAGAAGAGAACAGCATTAAACTGATTCCTAGAAAGATACTAGTCAATAAAGCATATATACCTATTATATTTGCCTTATAATGAATTGTCTTTAAGCCTCTTAAAAATACTTCATAAACAAATTTAATCTTCATTAAAAGAGATATTATAATATATTACAATATATATAAAAGCAAACAAAAAAGATGTAAGGTATGAAATTTATTTTGAAATAGTATAAATATTAACACTTTTCGTATAGCTTCACTATAACATTCAAATATTGTTTTTGCATTCTTTGGTAGTATGGAAGAGGTTTATGTTATAGTAAGACGTAATTTTCATTACCTGAGAAAAGAGGGAAAATTTGCTCCTTTTAAAATTCTCCATGATCCTACAACCATCATAAGGCCAGTATATTCTTATCTCAACAAAAAGATAAACCTTCAAAATGGCTATCTTAATTGATATCAAGAAGTACCAACTTCCTTCACATTGTGAGTGCCCTTTTAAAGTACAAACTCCACAAACCTGAGGATCACAGATGATAATCCTATGGGTAAGTATGAGAAATTATAATAATCCACTAAATGATGCATCCTCCTCAAATGAACAAAGAAATTAGTGAAAGGAATACTGGCGGTTACGTAGATCATTATACTTTGCATTTGAAGATGACACTGCTAATAGACTCATTTCCTCTTTGTATGAGTGTGGCTGAAAAGACCAATTACTGAGATGGTTCTTTTCATATCAACTGCACATATAGGCTGTCTGTTATTCAGTTAGTATAAGAAAAAAGACAAGGACTCACTCTTCACAATATTCCCAAACTGGGGTGGGGGGGTGGGGGGGGTTAGAATATATATATATTCTACAGATACTGTGTGAGTTTAATGCCCCCTAGTGCATGACAAAGATGGATGCAGGCATACAGGTCTAGCACACCATCCAGCAACATTGTTATCAGATGATGCAGATTGTTCCTTAAACTCTAAAATTCATAAAAGAAAATGACAGAGTCAATTAAAGCAAAAGCTCACACAAATGGTCTAAAGCTCAATACTGGTCTCCCTAATCATTTCTATTTTTAAACCTTTCCAGTAGATTCTTCTAATAATCCATCTCCAGTGAAATGGTTAATTCAAAAATGCCTTTCATTAGGATCTGCTTTATGAGATTCTTTTCTTCTAAGCCCAACCTAAATAAATGGCATGCATACTTTCTTAGATAAACATGCTCAGACTGGTGCTTATCTACAGTCTGCATGGCTGATAAAGACATGAAAAGTATTTAAATGCTTAAAGAGTCGATTGCTACTCTGGTGAAAAGCCAACAGATACAGTATTAAAATGGGTGACATGATGATGACAAGGATTTTCTCTCTTGCACTAGACCAATCAACCATTTATATAAGTAAGAATGAGGAAACAATGAATACAATCACCAATGAGACATTCAGGGGAAGGAAATAAAAGATAAGCAATTCTCTTACAGTTCTTACACTATAAGAGACAAGAATCTTATGATCCAAAAAAATTCATTTTCATTCTTCTACTTCCCTCAGACTGCTTTCTATTACACTCCTTCACAGGTGTAGGTTCTCTAAACTCAAAGCACTCAATAGCAATAAGGCTAGGTTAAGCTTTAATTATTTGGTTAGCTAATCAAAACTTTCTCCTCTGACCTGAATTACCTACTATACCATTAAATCTTCTTCATAGATGTTTTCTACTTTGAAAACTAGGGAACTCAGCCTGATACATAAGCAAATGGCCTAGAGCTCTGGTTCTCTCTTTTTAAGTGTAATCCATGAAAAATTGCAACTATATGCCAAAAGTTGAAGTAGAAAAATCACTGACCTTATCATATTTCCATATATTTTGGTCTTTTCCTTATATTTAAATCCATAGTATTTTATCCACCCATACTCTTTCCAATTTCCTTCCAAAAATAAAGTAAGCATCATGATGCTCATCACATGATTTATACTGTAATTTATGAAAGTTTTCCTTGATTCATGATTATAGCCCAAATTTCAGTAGGTAGATCAGATTCTTTGTGGTTCTAACAACAAAAAAAAGCACCTTCTTTTGTCTAGGAGCTCCTACTAGTCCATTCTGCAACTTCATTTCTAGCCTCTATATTCTTGCCATAGTTATCACCTTAGCATCATTAAATATGAATCATTTATATTCTTAAATTCCATAACCAATTTTTAATCAAATATAAATCTATTCAGATAACGAGTGTTACTCCAAATAATACACTTCTGGAATACTTTGTTTCTAAGTGAACAAACTTTTACCTGCAGGCCAATCTGAAGTGCTTGATTTTCTGTTGCCCTTTTTCCTGATTCTATATTGTTCAGAGTAGTCGACCACTTCCCCTCGAGGTTTCCGCCCATCAGGGGAAGGGGTGAAGAATTTGGTAAGGCCATCAATAAGCCCTTTGGTTTTCTTGTTAAACTTCAAGGAGACACTGCTATCTCTGCAAAAGTCCAAGCCATCTATTTGCTCTAAATATCCTTCTTCTGATGATGATGCTGATTGGCTGGAGATAGTGATTTTACGTTTCCGACCCCTTCCAGGGCCAGTTCGAACTTTGCTGAAGGGACCTTTTGATCTAAAGAATCAAACAGGGAAAAGGGTAACTATTAAAAAGAAATCTTTTTAAGGTTTCTATTTAATATATAACATCTAATTAATAAATAACCTATAGTTTTAAAAAAATCTGATATTCATTAAAAAAGCAACTATTTCATAGAAGCCTAGTTATTTTATAGTGAAAAGAACACTAGGGCAGGAGTTAGAAGGCATGTTTGAGTCATAATTCTGCCACTTACTAGCTGTACATCTTGGACAAATCACATTTTCTCTAAACATCAGTGTCTTCATCTACAAAATGAGAGTTGGACCAGAGAGTAAGTAAGATAACTTCCAGGTATAAAGTCCTATGATCTCTGCACCAACTCAGACTGATACTTTTACCTCTAAACACAAGGATGAGTTACTCTCTGAAAGTGAAAAATCAAGAGATCATTTATAGGAAAATTAAAGCTTGATTTAAGATTTAAAAATATGTACTATAATACTCATTCTATATATTTCAATTTTCTGTTGCCCATTTATTTCAGTTATATCAACTTCGAGATAGCCTTAAGTGGTGGGTAAAATTTTTGAGAATAAAGAGAGCTTTATAGGCCTAAATATAATTTACATATCATCAAAATTACCTCAAATACACTAGAAAAAAAACAAACAAAAACAGAATTAGCTACTGAATCTTGCTCCACCTCCTCCACATATAGCCCAGTTTTCCCAGTCCACAAGAGATAATTATATCCTGATTTCTACTAATAGATGAAAAACTTACATTATTTTACATCAGGGCAAAAAAATGGCACTTAGCTATGACCTCAATAGAAGAAGCTATCCAGTAATTTGTACATCTAATAGAAATAAACTACTGAGACTAATAGAGAAAAATCTGTGAAATGCTACAATGACATAATTTTTTTTGTTTTTCATATGAGGCAATAGTTAAAAGCCAGGTATTGGTGCCAGACTACCTAGGTTTTAATCCCAGCTCAACATGTACTATAAACTTGTGCAAGTTAATCTCTCTATGCTGTAGTTTTCATCTTTGAAAAATGGGAGTAGCAGTATCTACTTCATTGGACTGTTGGGAGAATTAAATGATTTAACACACATAAAGCACTTGAACAGTGCCTTGATACTTCAATAAGGGTTCAATAAGTGTTAGCCTTTATTATTACATAAAAGTGCCAATTGTAACAATTGAAATTTTTTTTCATAAAGCAAACAAGGAAATCCTACACTATAGAGAAGGCCCTATCCTTTTCTCCCCTCACCTTGCCACAAGTACAACTTACACCGTGTTTTGTTTCTTTAACCTGTTTTTTGGACGTCCTATTGGATTAGCATAGCGTCGTTTTATCTGTGCTGCCTTCTTTTGTAGAAGTTTTCGTCCTTTTTTCCTAGGTCGACATATTTGACATATCCACATGCCTATAAAGAAAGAACATTCCATATAAAAATACAATAGGTATAAATACACTGAAAGAGTTCATATACTCCATGCCAGGAGTTTTTAACCTCCTTCAGGTCAAGGACTCTTATCTGAAATTCTGATTAACTTTAAGCCTTCCATAAACATAAATATGAAAACATATACACACAAAATTCTACAAACAAGGGAAGAGATTCACAAATATCCTGAAGCCCACACACGGTTTAAGTCCACTTATCCTCACTTAAAAATCCCTGCTCCACACCTACCACCCAGATACTGGTTTCTACAATTTATCATTCTACAAGCGAAGCCAGATTTCCTCAGAGTAATGGCTGATTCCAGGACTGAAGCAGGGAAAACACAAGATAACCTGGCACATCTTGTGATGCCAGAAAATAAAGAAGTGCCCCAAAGACAATGAAGGCATGTCAAATGGACATAGGAGCCACAACTTGAAGGAGCTCCCAATAGTCTAATCTAGGTCAATCTGAGCAAAATAATCATAGCGATGGATCATAACCCATAGAATAAAATAAATGTGGTAAGTCCATAATTATATAATTAAACAAATTAATAAATGTATTATAGCTCTCCCATACAGAAGCATTCCAATTAATAAATGTAGAAAGAATGATAAAAATCATCATTATGCAAATACCACAGTAAAAACCGGTATCATAGATGGATGCTAAAGTTAGTGGGCAAAGCAAAAAAAATAATAACTTCAAGGTTATCTGTCAGATTTCTTTACTGTAATCAACTGATCAGAATTAACATTACTAGTAATAAGACATTCCAGTATAATATACCCGTTTTCAAGCAGTGACAAGGGCAAAACATCACATTTGTGGTACTCTGTCAAACTTCATAACTTTAATCTAATCATGATAAAGCAAGGGACAAAGCCAAATTGAAGGACTTTCTACAAAACAAGTGACCAGTATATACTCTTCAAAAGTGTCAAGGTTGAGAAAGACAAAGTCTGATGACTTAAAACTGACAAAAAAAGACTAAGGAAATATGACAACTAAATGTAATGTGAGATTCTGAATTAGATTCTGGGCCAGAAATTCAATTAAGGTCTGTAGATTAGGTAATTGTATCATATCAATATTAGTTTCCTGTTTTCAATAACTGTGCTATGGTTCTATAAGATGTTAACATTAGGAGAAGCTGGGTAAAGGGTACAATGAGAACTCACTAATATTTTTACCACTTTTCTGTAAGTCAGAAATTATTTCAAAATGAAATGTTTCCTGCTTTAAGCTACTATAAAACTTCTTTTGTTTGTTTGTTTGTTTGTTACGTGGGTAGTTCCCTGACTGGGAATTGAACCCAGGCTGCAGCACTGACAGCACCAAAGCCTTAGCCACTACACCACCAGGGAACTCCCTACTATAAAACTTCTTTTGTAGGCATTTACAGGAATAAATGTCTAAGAAAATCTTTCTTATTTTGAAAGATTCTCAAAAGGCCTTTGGCCCAGATTTCAAGTAAATGGAAAAGGTAGGAAAGAGGGTATATATACTTCCAACACATATGTATTTAAGACTTTTCAAAAGATAACAATCAACATAGTAGTGTAAAAGAAATCAAGTAAGATAGTAAAGTGGACCAACCTGGCTATACCTAAGGTTGAGTCCCTTTCCAACAACAGGAAAACTGCCCAACTTAACATTATCAAAAAATCCTACAAGCATTTTATTTAAGAAATGTATAAATGACAAATTCAGAGTTAAATGGAATCTGCTAAGACAAAGCAGAGGACACTAATTGGATTTTTTAAAAGAAACTATAGCATATCATAAGATGGAAGTTAAGCAACAGGAAATTATATCCCAGCTAAATAGCTTTCAAAGAACAGAAGTCCAGCCAGGGAACTACCCACATACAAAAAAAAAAAAAAAAAAGATTATTAAAAAATAAAAAAATCCTGAAGCACAAAGAACAGAAGTCAAAAGAAGAGAATAACATTAATCTGTATGCTTATAATTTGGGCATCTGTTTGCAAATTATTTTCTTAAAAAAAAAATTTTTTTTTAATGTTTTGTATAAACCAGAGACTCTATTAGCTCTAGGTCCCTCAAAAGTGATAATAGTGAACATTTCTTGCTTTAAAGAAAGAGATATTTCAAAATATTATAAGGCAAGTATTGTGTCCTGTAGCTATAAAACTGGCAAATATTTATAAATGAACCACTTCACCCTCCATAGATGCTTAAATATTGAAAACAGAGGAAAATAATAATATATCCATGCACATAAGACTGTTAGGACACCTGAACAGAAAGACTGTCCCTACCTTTTAAGGTGATAGCTTTCTTCCTACTTATACAACCCCAAATAGAAGATACGCATTACTCTTTCATTTTAACATAGTAAATAAAAAGTGCCTTCACTATCACACCACTTTATATTGCCAGTATGATTTCAGAAAGTACTTCTCACCTTTTGGCATCCGGGTGAGTGGCGGATCACAACATTCCATGTGAAAACCTCGGTCACAAGAATCACAAAAGAGCATGTTATCCTGAAAAAAAGAAAGGATAGTTCTGCTTAACCTTTTGAAATAGAAACATATCAGATCATGGCTTCGTAAAAACTAGGAAGCTTCAACAATCTCATAAAGGAGCTAAGTTACCATAATACTAAATTTCCTTAATTTGTATTGAGTAAATGGACAGACTGAGTTAGCAAACAGTTTTACTTCATCCAGTCTTTAATAAAAAACTAGTTTCATTACTTTCAAATTTATCCAGTAATGAAATGTAAGCTAATTGTAGTCTGTTTTAATAATTTAAAAAGGATAATTTATAGTTAACATACTAACTGACCATTCCTAAATGAATGCCTACATACCACTCAAATAAATTTTGGAGTATTTCTTTAAAACAGCTTAATCTCTGCAAATTTTTTTTTCTTTTTCTTTTTTTTGTATGTGGGTAGATCCCTGGCTGGGAATCGAACCCAGGCCACAGAGCTGACAGCGCCAGCGCTGAAGCCTTAAGCCACTACACCACCAGGGAACTCCCAATCTCTGCAAAGTTATATTAAAGTAGAAACTACTTAGAAATAATCCAAGTCTCAATGAGCAAGTATACTAAACTTAATATATAATTTTAAGAGGCTACTGTTCTAATTCTGTTGGACCTACTGACTAAAAAATAATCAAAACCTACTTAGAGGGGAATATCAATTGTACATTTTAATTCTAAGTGAAACATTCATATTGGAAGGTGAATATACTCACTGCATTTTTGCCTTGATCTCGACAGGAGCTGCAGGTTTTACATTCAATGCACTGCCACCGTAAGGCTTTCACTCTAACTGTTAGTTCAGGGGAAAATTTTAAACAAGATGGATGACCTAATAAAAGGGAAAAATTCACAAATAAAACAAGAATCAATTTTTAATTGCATTAAAAATAATGCAGAAAAAGACAATTACCTTAAATCAAAACATGTATCAAAGACAATAAGATGCTTCTGAAGGCTTGCCATATATATTCATCATGACTTGTACTTCCATTCAGTTTTATTAATGCTAAATAGAATGTAGTACACACACACCCCTACAAATTTGGTTGTAAAAAAACTTGGCGAACTCCAAACTTTTATTAAGCCTACCTTAAAGCCTTATGTCTGCACATATGCATGTGTGTATTATGAATACATAATACATCCAGGCCATTTCTGGAAGAGTACTCAAAAACAATTTACAATCATTACATCCTAGGATATGAAGCTATAAACAGTTTGAAGGAGAAGAATTTTACTTTCACTTTATACCCTTAAGTGCTCTCAATTTCTTTAAATGTGTTACTTCTGTAACTAAAAAAATACATGAGATCTGACACAAACTCATCCTTAAAAAAAGTGCTACATACCACCTCACTGCTAAATATCACTAGTCACCTTCCAAGTACTCCCCTTGGGAAGAGAGGCACTGACATCAGCACCTAGTCCACTCTTCAAAGTAACTTTGGAACTCTTTTTCTGAAATGGCCATCAGAGCTGTCATCGTATTACCCTTGAAGTCTTGAATGTCATCAAAATGTCTTTCTTTCAATATTTCCTTTACCTTTAGGTAAAGAAAAAAGTCATTGGCGGCCAGATCAGGTAAGTAGGGTGGGTATTCCAATATACTTATCTGTTTACTGGCTAAAAACTCCCTCACGGACAGTGCCGTGGGAGCTGGTGCACTGTTGTGATGCAAGAGCGATGAGTTGTTGGCAAAAGAAAAGTTCAGATCATTTTCATCTTTATCATGCAGCCTTTTCAGCACTTCCAAATAGTAAACTTGTTTGACTGTTTGTCTAGTTGGTACAAATTCATAATGAACAATCCATTTGATATCAAAAAAGATTAGCAATAACGTCTTCACTCTTGATTTGGACTGATGGAACTTTTTTGGTTGTGGAGAATTGGCTGACTTCCACTGTGCACTCTGACACTGTTTCTGAGTTGTATTGGTACATCCACGTTTCCTCACAAGTGATAACAGAACCCAAAACATTATCTTGCCACTCCAAAAGGTCTTGGCAAACTTTGACTCTCCTGTGCTTTCATTCATCAGTGAGCTCCTTCAGGACCATTTATGCACACAGCTTTCTCATGCCAAGATTTTCAGTGAAGATTTATTTTCCTGTTTCTCTATTAATGTTTCCTTTGTCTGCTATGCTACTCACAGTCAGCCAAAGATTTTGATGCACAATTCAAAGAATTTCTGCAATGTTTTCATCAGTTCTGCTTGTTACTGGCTCCATGACCTCTCTTCATGAGTGACACTCTCTACCCTCAGAAAAACATTTAATCCATTTGTACATTGTCATTTCCTTCATGTCATTATCCCTATAAACTTGGACTAACATGTCTCTGATTTCACTTCCACTCTTCCAAGCTTAACAAGAAATTTAATGTTTGTTCTTTGCTCTAATTCAAGCTCTAATACGCAAAAACATACAATAATGAATGCCACTCAACAACACATCACCACACACTGACACAAACACAGCTGTGAGACACAGATATAGCAAGGTTATGAAATATTACCAAGTTGTTTTCAGTGTTGCCAATATAAGCACACAGTGGCAAACTTATTTGTCAGACCTTGTAATAAAACCCTCAAATTTAAAGTGAGTTATTTGCTCCTGATTTAAGGCATTCAAGAGAAAACTAAAACTTAAGCAGCTATTTCTATTGTGATCAGAATTAGAAGTAACAGAAAAATGCTTTCTCTTCCAAGGGTTAGTATCAGTTCGATTCTCAAAAATTTAGAGTAGTCAATTTGCCCTCAACTCTGAAAAGATTTGTCCTTTTCCTCTAAAATTCAGTTATGTTTATTTTCCTTTGATGAGAGACTGGGCTGATTAAATTATTTTCTCTACTATCTCTTTTTTATTCCTAAATAATTATCTCTTTTATGAGATGGTAAGAAGTTTATCATCAAAATATCACTAATATTAAAGAAAAATGAGAGAAGAGGTGTAAAAATCTCATTCATAAATCTCATCATACTCGAAGAGCCATTTTCATGTTCTATTTTCCTTTTAAACTAGCTAAAAGTTCTTGCATAGTTTTAATTATAAAGTACATATAGTTTGCTTTTCTTCATAATTTTCTTCAAGCAAACTTTACATTTATATTTCTTAAATTGATATTCCACCAAGCTGTTACAATATAATCTACCTTACCACTTCCTTATTGTTAAATACTTAGACTATTTATTACCCATAATAGTTAAAACACTAAAATAAATTATTTCATGTTTACACATGTTTATGGGTTCTTTTCTTCTTTTAAACTAATTCCTTATGATAAGTTCCTGAAAGTGGGGTGAGTGAAGTCAAATAATCACTTTTATGCCTGAGAGGTAGGCATGCACTGCCAAAAAATTTCCAAGCCCTATGTTATATCCAGTGCCACAAGCAAAGTACAAATGTTTTACCACAATTTCATCAGCTCTAGGTTTGGGTTCTATTATCTTTGAAGTTTTTTTATTTTAACAGTTATAAAATAACATTTCATTGCTGCTTTGGTATACATTCCTATTTTTATTCAGGTAAAACATTTTTTTATATGTTCAACTACTAACTTTCTCTCACATAAACTGTCTGTTCATAGACTCTGACCCTTGAATTTTATGCTTAGAAATGTAAACATGCTCTTTATAGCTTTTGAGCCTTTGCCATATTTAATGTAATTATTTTCCCCAATTGCTTTTTGGGGGGGTGGGTTTAGTTTGCAATTGGGAAAATAAAAAAATTCATACATCTGGCTATGTCCATCTTTTTTCTTCCTTTGTTATTGTGATAGCCAGGCTCCAAGCCACCCTCCAACCATTCTTGCCTCCTGGTAAAAATATCAATTCACATCCTTGTGTAGTTCACTCCCACATTAAATATGGCTGGTTTGTGTAATCAATAAGATACTAATGAAAAGACAGTGTGACTTCCAAGACTAGGTTACAGAAAATATTGCAGATTCCACCTTGGTCTCTCTCTTGGATACCTGCTTGGGAGAATCCAGTTGCCATGTTTTAGACACACATGCAGCCCAGTGAAGAGGTCCACATTGCAAAGAACTGAAATCTCCTGTCAAGTGACAGCATTAATTTGCAGCCAGTTAAGTGATTCATCATGGAAGCCTTCAGATGACTGAAGCACCATATGAAATCTTGACTGCTACCTCATGAAAGATCTCAAGTCAAAACCACCCAGGTAAGCCACTCCTAAATTCCCAACTCACAGAAACAACATGAAATAAAGTGTTTGTTGTTGCTTTTAGCTGTTAAAGTTTCAGAGTAAATTTTTATCTACAGTCATAAATCAATAGTTACTTATTCTACAGGTCAATAAAAGTTACCTCTACAGTAAGTTTTCAAATTGCATTCTTCCCTATCTTATAGAAACTCACTAGATCACCTCAATAACGCTTCTTAGAAAGAAGGGCTATGACACAATCCTTGCCCCCACCCCCCCGACCCCACTTCATTCTCACCTTGCCTGGAGCAAATTCATTTTTATCTGTTATATATATATGGGTTCCCATAAAATTTCTCAAAGTTTCCATTACTAAGATAGTTTGGCAATCATTGACTGCATGGTATGACATGTCACTCTATATTTATGATTTTATGATTTATAGTTAACTGTGAAATCCATCCATAGTTCATTTTGGTTTGTGATATTACGATGGATATAGTCAACTACTATGCAAGATTTCTTCCCACTTTCTTCTAATGCCACCTATACCCCAAAACTGAAAACTATACTTCCTAGACTCCTTTTCGGCTAAGCTCTAGATATGGGTAAAGTTCTACCAAATTGATGTACTTGAGTGGGGATTTTTGAAAGGCAGAAATGAAGCAAAGAGCTTCTTCCTCCTTGCACCTTTCTTTTTTTAAGGAAGTCAACACATCTTTATTAAAATGCCTGCAAAGTTATTGGGAGGAGGTCATGATGCTGTGCACACTGTCAAAATCGATCTTTATTAATTTCTTGGTCTCATCAGCGTTCATGCTGTACTTGCTTATCCACACACACTCTTGGCTGTCCATGAAGTCCCCAAGCATCTTAGCCAGCAGCCAGCGATTGATGTCTGATAAGTGATGCCCACAACATGGCAGATAAAGTTCTGGACAGAATCTTTAAAACCAGTTATACTCATACCATCCAAGAGGTCCATGTTTTCATCCAGGGCTTGCCAGAAGGCCTGGAAGTGGCAGGTCTCCAGCAGGTGTCCAGGGTACAAAATCTGTCAGATCAGTCATTCTTTATGTGCCTGGTTGAGCATGTACTTCCTTGCACAGTGTGAAATTGGTGTGGAGCAGGTTGGTGAGGACCTTTAGCAGGATCTAGGCGGTGACAGTGAACTGAAAGAAGGCTGGATTGAACTGGTATGGCTTCAGGACGGCCAGGTTGGCTTCCAGGTCATAGATATTTTCCTTGGGCTGTGTCTCCACATAGTGTTACAGGGTGACCAGATTCTCAGGATTGTATCTGTCAATACCCTTGAGCAACTTGCCCACATTCTCTCTCATCTGCTCAAACATGGCCATGACTGCTGTCGCTTCCCACAAATGGGCTGAAGCCAAAATCCTGGCCCATTTAACATCCTCAAGGACTTGAAAAGCTTTTTTAACTATAAGCAAAGTCATGAAAATGCCAGTATCTACTCTTCAATTTCATGGCTACCCCAAGGCAGTTGTGATGATGGTCAAATTCAGCATTTCAGTATCCAACTACAGAACTCAATAGGTCTACAGTTGCCTCCCACTTTCACCTCTTCCAGATGGAAGGCAAAGGCAGATATAGGGACTCGCTGGTGGGTCAGTTCTGTATTATCCTAGGAATCCTTAAAAACCCAGCTAAGAGCTTGCCTCTTTAGCGCTTCCAACAATCTCACAAAAACCTGACTGTAATACTACACTCCTTTTCTCTTGAAGTATCTGGTGTGTTTTCTGATTTCTGGAATATATCCTGATTGTTACTGGAAAAAAAAAAAAACACTGAAAAGTAAGCCAATGATCACAGGTAATGCTGGTTTACTAAGGCTTTCATGCAAAGCTTTGTAAGTAGTTAAAATTTAGACCAAGAATATCTCTGGAATTGACAAATTAGGAGACTGTAAAATCTTTTTTAGAGCTCAGAATTTTACACATCTACTAAATTGCAGTGTCAGTACTCTATTTCCCAACGTGATAATATTTAAGTTTCTATCAAGGATAGAAACATACTGGCTCTATTCATAAGCTTCAGGCATAAATCAAAATAGGTAGTGATTATTAAAGAAACCAGCAATAACTTCAAACTGCTGTGATTTGAACAGATACTTGATAGTGAAATATAAAGATTAACAGGAAGAAATATGTCTATGGAAAGCTTTTCATTAAAAAGAAAGTAAGACCTGATTTAAACTAACTGAATAAAACATTTCAACTATACATTAAATCCCTTCCTTGTCTAGAAGCTCATCTAAGTTATCTAAAACCAGAATCAAATTAAAGTATTACTTTCATAAATATCAAGGATACAAACTCAGTAAAACATACTTTCGTCTTGCTCGGTAGCACATGTTAGAAAAAACAGAGATCACATACCACTGTTGCCACAGTCAGCACAAGAGATGAGTTCCTCTGGCTTCTTTTCTCGATTTTGTTCTTTTGTACCAAGACAGAAACTACAGATGGGGATTGGTTCAGCAACCGGCTATGAAGAAAAACACAATTCACTCAGGCACTAGTACCATATTTTAGTATTATTATAAAGACATTAAAATTAGTTTTAAATTCCTACAAGAGTTACTTGTAACTTTAGGACAACTGCATCACTCTTCTAAATTTCCAACTAAGTAAATAAGTTTTTACAAATTGGTCCTTGTAGTGACAATCTCAGTCTAAAAAAATCATATCCCAAACATGCTACTCACTTTGAAACTGAATGACATAGTAAGGATTAAATCAAGTAAATCCTTCACCTAACACTGAAAAATTCCAGAGTTAAGTGCAAGAAATCACAATATCAGCCCTTACAAGTTATATAATATAGGAGAAGAGTGATTAAGATGTATACAAATAAGCATAATATAGGTCAGAAGCCATTAGCTGTTATAAGAGACAAACAATAAGTGTTCTATACAAGTGAACAAGATGAGTTCCAACTGTGCTTTGCAGGAGAAGGGTTGAAAGAGTAAGACAATGTGTATTAAGTGCAAATACTATCTTATGGGATCTTAGGGAACTTGTCAAAGGATAACAGGTATTAATTGTTAAAAGCAGGTTTAACCCCATGTTTTTACATTCCTCTATAGCACCTTCTTCCCCCATTCCCCTCCCCAAAGATGGAGAGAAAAGCAATACAGGTAGTATAAACAAGATGAACTTCAGTGTGCAGTCTGCTAAGGCCAGTGCTTAAAGGATATGGTTTCTATGATAAGCTGCGGTGGGGGTGGGCGAAGCTAGATCAGTTTGTGAAGACTGCCATTGAAGGTCTTAAGTTGGACATTATCTTGCAGGGAAAAAAAAAGGGGGTACTGAACCAGGAGATAACGGGTTCTAAGAAAAATAACTCCATTAGTAATATCAAAGACATTAGTAATATCAAACCTAAAGATAGGTAGAACATTTAAACAGTGATTGTAATTGCCAATTGAATATAAAATAAGAACCTGAACTAAAGCTAAGGAAATGAAATAGAAAAAACAGCTCTACACTAGAAACCTTATGACAATGACAGAAAAGGAAATGAGTTAAACATAACCAAGTTAACTTAAAAATGGTGATATCATCAACTGTGAAAGCTAAGTCATCTTAAAGAAAATTAGGGAGAAAGCAAAGAGATGATGAGTTTGAATGCAGATGTTTAGTTGGAGGTACTCTCAGTCAACTCTCAACTATTTATGCTAAACATTGGGTAGAATAGCAATATATGCTATTAGTCTCCTAGGGAAAACAGATCAAATGTTTGTAGATACCATGACAGAAACATTACAATGGGAAACAAAGAAGTAAGTGATTAATTAAGAGAAAGGGCTGCCAAGGAAAGGCTTCATAGACGTAAGTTGTTGTGGAGGTACTTGATAGGCAGACCCACGTGATGGAGGTGATCAAAGAAAATACACAATCAGGTTTGGAGGGAGGCAGGGGAAGAGCTTAGTTTGAGACTTACTGAGCTTAAAATGCCTATGGAACATCCATGTTCTCGTAGTAATGCCCATGGACATTACAATACAGGGATCTGGAGTTCAAGGGGAAGGTTGATCTGGAAATAAAAATCTACAAGTCATATACATACAGTAATGGCATTAAGGTCATCAGAGTTGATGAGTTCTCCCATGGAGAACATATGGACAGAAAAGAGCTAAAGTCTGAATACCAATATGTAAGTGACTGGCAGAGGAAAAGGCTTAAAAAGAAAATAAGATTCATGAGAGAGTTAGATGGTAAACTCAATCTACAAATGTCCAACACAAGCAAGCTAAGAGTATTGCTCAGCCAAAAGATTAGAGGTGAACAGCTGGAAGCTGTCTTAATAAATGTAGTTGTGGTAAAGACTACCACCACATTCTTTCTTTAAAAAGGAATATGAAAAAGAATCAGGAAATAAAATCAGAAGCAAGCTCATGATGTTTGACCTTTATGCTGTAACTGCTAAGTACCATGAGAAGATTTTTAAGCTCTGTCATACATTGATATGACCAAGATTTAAATTTTAGAAGTTACTCCATAAGCAATTGAAAATAGATGAGAAGGAATATGATCTATAATCCATACCATGAGTAATGAGGGTCTGTATTAAGGAACTAACAAAAGGAACAAAGAGAAGAGATAGATACTAAGAAGACAACTGTCAGAATCTAAAAGCTAATTGATTTGGGGTGGGGAGCACAGTAAAGAAGATGGAACACTTAGTTAGATACCATTAAAGAAGTGAAAAGGTAAGTCACAGAATAAAAAATTTTAACAACTTATGAGGTCTGACAATTAAGTTAGCAAACTCATCCTAGAAGTGCTACGAATATCAGTGTGGTCACGTTCCAATACTCCCCATGGGAAGATATGCACTGACCCCAGCACCTATCCCACCCTTCAAAGCAATTTTGGAACTCTTTTTCTGGAATGGCCATCAGAGCTGTCATCATATTACCCTTGATGTCCTGAATATCATCAAAATGTCTTCTTTTCAATATTTCCTTTATCTTTGGGTAAAGAAAAAAAATTATTGGGGGCCAGATCAGGTGAGTAGGGAAGCTGTTTTAATATAGTTGTTTACTGGCTAAAAATTCCCTCACAGACAATGCCCTAAGAACTGGTGCATGTGATGCAAGAGCCATAAGTTGGCAAAAAATTCAGGTCCTTTTCATACAACTTTTTAAGCACAGTCTTTTCAGCACTTCCAACTTGACTGAATGTTCAGTTGGTACAAATTCATAAAAAAACAATCCATCTGATATCAAAAAAGGTTAGCAACATTGTTTTAACTCTTGATTTGGGCTGATGGAACTTTTTTGGCCGTGGAGAATTGGCTGACCCTCATTGTGCACTTTCATGCTTTGTTCAGGGTCATATTGGTAGACCCATGCTTCATCACCCAAGATAACATGACCTAAAACATCATCTTAACTCTCTAAAAGGTCTTGGCAAGCTGAGACTCACTGTGCTTTTGTTCATTGGTGAGCTCCTTTGGGAACATTTCTGCACACACCTTTTTCATGCCAAGATTTTCAGTGAAGATTTTCCTAACTGCTTCTCTATCAATGTTTACTTGATCTGCTATGCTTCTCACAGTCAGCCAATGATTTTGATGCACAATTCAAAGAATTTTTGCAATGTTTTCGTCAGTTCTGCTCATTACTAGCCACCGTGACATCTCTTCATTAGTGACACTTCCTCTCCCCTCAGAAAAACGTCTAATCCATTTTGTACACTGCTGTTTTCTTTATGCCATTATTCCCATAAACTTGGACTAACATGTCACTGATTTCATTTCCACTCTTGCCAAGTTTAATGTTTGTTCATTGCTCTAATTCAAGCTCCAACATTCTTGCAACAGCACACAAAAACACACAATAATGAATACCAGTCAGCAAGACACTGCCACATGTCGACAAAAATACAGCAGTGAGACACAGATATACCAAGATTATGAAACTTTACCAAGTTTATACAGCGATGCCAATGAAAGCACATGGTGGCAAGTGTGCCAACTCAATTATCAGACCTTATATTTAACTAACAAATTACTCATATCCAGAATATTTAAAGAATTCTCAAATATCAGAGAGGAAAAGACAAATAACTCAATGAAAAAGTAGGTAGAAGATGTCAATCGATAAATTTATAATAGAAAAAAACATGTATATAAATGGCCATCAAACTTAAGAAAATATATGCAATCTCATCAGCCATCAAGGAAGTACATCTTTAAGAATGGCTAAAATTATGAAGAGTAGCAATAGTAAGTATGGATAAGAATGTGAACAACAGGAACTCTTCCACTGCTAACAGTAGTATAAATTGGAAAAAACCACTCTGAAAACTATTTGACTTTATCTACTAAAATTAAACATAGGCACACCATATGACCCAAGTGAAGTTCATACACACATAAACAGTAAACCATACAGAAAAATTATCAGAGCAGCATTATTCATAATAAAATTTATTCAAACAAAAATTATTCAAGTAACTAGCAATCGTTGCACAGATGAAATGTGCTATATCCATCCAGTAAACTATAAAGAGTAATGAAAACAAATTAGAGTCAACAACATGGATGTACATCACAAATAATATTGAATGAAAGAACAGACACAAAAGAATGTATACTGTATCATTTTATTTATATAAAGTTCAAAAAGTTCTGTATTGTTATAAGTCAAGATAGTGTTTACCTTTAGGAAGAAAGGAAGAGGTACTGAATTAGAAAGAGACTTCTGAGATGCTCATAATGTTCTTTTTCTTGACCTGGATGGTGGTTTCATAGATGTTAATTATTTAATAATTAAAGTAAGACTTACCTTATTGTATGAATATTTTAATTAGAAAGTTAAATTTAAATTAATAAACATCTATGGAGTAGGATGGTAGTACCTTTGGAATATTCTGCAAGATGATTTGGAGAATGAGTTTGGAACTTAGGAGAAAAATAGGCTAGAAATAGATTTAAAAGACATCAACACGCAAGGAATAACTGTCAACACCCTGGGGGAAGGTGGAGTGGGTAGAACATGGTAGGGAGTAAGGGGAGGGGAGCAGAAAAGTGAGATGAAGCTTGAGATAAGAGGAATATCAACATTTGGAAGTATCAGAGGAAAAAAAGACCAGAAAAGACCAGTCTGAGAGAGAACAGAACCAAAAAATGTGGTACAAGAATTTCAACAAACAGCAATCAACAACCAACGTTAGGAAGATAAAGTATCTAGTGGATTCTACATTTGAGGAATTACTGGAGATCTCACTAAGAGACGATCCTTTTCAGTGACAGAATAAGAACTAAAGTCACAGGAACCAAGAAGCTGCCATGAAGGGACTGACAGGAGACAGCCAAAGAGAAAGGGCATAGTTCTGATGTGTTTGAAGTATTTAAGATAAGAATGACTAAAACCTATTTAAATATCCCAGGGAACCACCAATCAATAAGGAAGAGAGGACACACATGGTTAGAGATTCAAGAAACAAGAAATAACAAGAACATATCATGGAGTAAGGTTTAGAGCTGTACTGTTTGACATAGCAGGCACATGTGGCAAATTAAATTTAAAATAAAATTAAGTTAAATTAATTCATTGGTCACACTAGTTACATTTCAAATGCTCAATAGCCACATGTGGCTAGTGGCTAGAGTATGGAACAGCACAAATACAGAACAATTTCATCATTACAGAAAGTTCTATTGGTTAACATTAGTTTAGAAAAGAGAATAGATTTTAAAGCATGGGTAAAGGGACTGGTCTTAGTAGTGGATGGTGTAGATGCATATTGTTTGCAGATGGGATAGTGGGAATAGGGAAAATTTGAGGGAACTAATTTCTGATAGCTTCATTATTTCTGAGAAATAGGAAATAGAATCACCTGTCAAAAGTGGAGCAGAGATTGGTTAAACAGAACAAGAGAAAGTTGATGGCTGAGAAAATTGAAAGTTGAGATTGGCTGGGTTCAAGAACAGTTAACAAAACACCCTCCTATCCAAATGGAAAGTGGATACACATTCCTCAGGCAAAACAGAATCAGAGATGTATTAACATAGAGATAAATTCAAAATACAGAAAAGAAAAGTTGATGGAGTCCCTACAACATGGCCTCTTATCTTTTTATTAAAATAGAAAGCAATGTCACTTGCTTAAAGGCAATTAAATAAATATGGGTTTGGGCATTTACAGAGAGCAGAAAAAGTCTGGAAGTCTCTATGTGGAAGGTGATAGGGAATCAATTAGTGGTGGAAAATAAAACTGTCAATCAGCTCTAACCACAAAGCTAAGATCAGAGAAAATCAATTTGTAGTATTTTCAATCAACATGGGTTCCTTAAAATTTCTGAAGCCTGGACTGACAAAATCAGAAAACTACAGAATGACAAGTGAAACAAAAAGGTAAGGTCAACTGAAATGTAAATGCAAATATTCCTAAAATAGCTGGCCACAAAGTTGAGGCTGGACATCATAAGCACAAGGGGGCTGACAAAGTATAAAGAGTTAAGATACCATAGAAATCCTGATGAACCGGAAAGAAAGGTCCAGTAGAAGTATAATGTAAGAACTGGAAAAGTAGAAGGATTGAAGATTGTGGTCAGCAGAGGAACTTTAGATCTAGTTTGTGATTTCCTAAGTATAAAGTTTTAGCTAACAGAGAAAACTCCAAATGGAAAATGTTCATGAATTCTTTAATATTTAGTAAGCATTAATCTAGACACCTGAGGATACAGTGGTGAAAAAGGCAGACAAAGCTCCACTTTCATAGAATTTACATTCTAGTTGAGTGCAGAAGTGAGTAAAATGGAAGACAAAGTCAAGAAACTGGAAAGCATGTTTTTAGAAGAATCATATAAATGTGTTCGAGTTAGCAAAAATGACTGTGCACAGGATAAAGGTTTAGAAAAAAGAATATTGGTAAATGACACTCAGACCCAACCTTCCCCACCCCACCCCCCAAAAAAACCCCAAAACTAGAGACCGAGGTATTAGTAGATGGGAAGAAGTTATGTCAGACTCGAGTGTTTAATAAAGGAATGCATCAACTCTTCTCAAGTTTTTCCCCATCTCCCTCTTTTTAAACCAGGGTAAGAGTATGGAAAAGTAGCTCTACTATGAGGATGTGAACATAATTCAATAAAATGACCTATTAGTGGTAGACTAGTGGTACCACTTCACATATAAAGCACATTATATTACTTCAGTAATTTAGTTAAGGAACAAAGTTGAGTTCAGATAAAGAATGCTACGGAATTTGCAATCATGGAGGAGATGGAGAAAGCTACTTTATAATAAAGAGCTATAGGGCACAGCAGGAACAGTATCATAATTAAAACTAAGTTACCATAATTAAAATATATTAAGTATAGCAAAATAAGGGAGCAAACATACAAGGATGAAGAAAATAAAAAGTCTGAATCAGACATTACATATTATTATTCCCCACCACAGGAAATGTCTTAAATTAAAACTATGTAGTAATATATGTCTTCAAACATGTCTTTACCATCTAGAACTAGACAGTAAAGTTCCTAATAGCAGAAAATTTTACTTAAAATCATACCTAAGAAATCTTTATCAAATCTGTCCCTATATGTTCCTGATGGTTCCCTATAATATTACTGCTGTTAATTTTATACATACAATCAAGGCTTCATTTTACTAGTTAATGTGTATCCCAAAACGAAAGAACTGAGGTTATTCAAATCTATTCATTAAAGTTGGGGGAGGGGGGCAGGTAATGATTTAGATAAACTGGCGCTTTTACTTGGAGTTGTGCAGACCATCGGTTCCCAAGCAGTGGTATGTGTACTCCCAGGTACATGCTAGGCCATTTAGGGGTATGCAAAAAATAATCAGTAATAGTGAAAAATAAGTAAAGTAATAAACTGCAAACCATTAGTTATAGAAGAATAAATGTTAAGTTTGAATCACCGTTAATGGAGACACTTCCAAAATTAGAGCACATTAGCAAATGATGATTGGTAAGGGCGTGGCTATGAACCCTTTCCCCTAGACTGCTCTTCTATCCTTACACAGTTTCAGAACAATCCATTTGCAACTGTTTCTAGAACTTCCTCAAACATATAAATACATCCCTAGTCAGACTGTTTAATCAGTTTAGTTACTGGCTGAGTAAAAGTGCACTGTCCTTAATCACGATTCAAGTAATATTTTTATTTAATGTCTAACATACTTTCATTTATTACTATCAGTGATTTTTAAGCATGTCAGTTATGGGTCAGTGGTTACAAACAGAAATGGTTAAAATTACAAAACTTGATATGGATTATAACCCATCGCCAAGAACTTCTCAACATGGTGTCCACAGCTACGAGTACATCCACACCAGGAGGTAGTAAAACGGTGCCTCAGATACTACACAGAAGAAAAGGAAATACTCTAAAGAGTATATTCAACATGGGTTTTCATTTGTAGGGGATGATGACTATTCTACGTCTTTGTGTGTGGTGTGTAGGGAAACATTATCCAACCGTTGCATGAAACCCTCTCTACTCATGCAACATCCTATGTATAAATATCCTATGTATAAAAACAAAGAAATATATTTTCAGCAATTAGAAAAGTGTCCAACTATTACTTACTTCATACATAATGTTGGGAAGTAAAGACAATGAGAATGCAGTTGAGGCTTCATGCCATATTGCTTATTGCATAGCTAAATGTGGTAAAAACCACACCATAGCTGAAGATTCAATTTCTCCTTGTATTAAGGATACCGTCTTTTGTATGTTTGGGGGAGAACATATCTGCAAACTCAATACTATCTCTTTTTAACAATACAATGTCTTGACAAATTCAGGAAATGTCTGATGATGTTGAAGTAGATAGAATTGGAAAAAGTAAATTCTTTTCCATCTAGGTCGATGAAAGTGTAGATGTTGCTGGTTTATCTATTTTGCCCACTGGTAGGAAATGAAATTGAGGAAAACCTGTTATTTTGCTACCCATTGACAGAGTGTATCACAGGCGAAGATATTTTTAATGCAATCAATGGTTATTTCATAGGCCTACATGGCCAAATCAAAAAAAGTAGTTCCCATGTACCAAGGAGTCACTGCTGCATTCATAGACAAAGTCTTGCATCCAAGCCTCTTCCCAGTGAACTGAAAGATGTTCTTTTTTGTTTTGTTTTGGTTTGGTTTGGTTTTTTTTGGGGGGGGATGGGGGGGTGAGGTAGTTCCCTGGCTGGGAATCGAACCCAGGCCGCGGTGTTGAGAGCACCGAAGCCTAGCCACTACACCGCCAGGGAACCCCCTGAAAGATGTTCTTGATGAGGCCGTAAAAGTTGTAAATTTTATTAAGTCACAATCATGAAACTCCAGACTATTTAAAGCGCTGTGTGAAGAAATGAACAGTACTCACAGCACATTACTTTTGCAGACAGAGGTAAGGTGGCTAGCTCATGGCAAAGTACTTACATGGATGTTTGAACTTAGACATGAAGTCCAGGTATTTTTTGAAGACCATCGTTTCCCTCTTGCTCCAAAGTTTCAGGACAGTGATTGGCTTCAGATTCTTGCATATTTATCAGATATTTTTCTAGAAATAAACAAACTCAACTTGGGATGTCAAAACAGCTCAATCACTATATTCAAAGTAACCAACAAAACTGAGTCAGTGATTTAAAAACTGGACTTTTGGAAAGCGTGCATTGAGGCCAGCCTGAAGCTTTTGAAACTCTGCACAACTTCTTATCTGAGAATGACTTGCACCTATCCCAAATCTTGAAAGGGAATATCATAAGTCACTTGGAAGGTCTTCAAGTGTCCTTTTATAAGTACTTCAACGTGGAAAAGAAAACTGGATTGCAGATCCCTTCAATGAAGAATTCTTCAAAGAAGCTAAATTATCAATCAATGAAAAAGAGCAATTAATCGAACTTTTCCACTGATTCTTCTTTAAATTCTGATTTTTAAAAGAAAGCATCTTATTACCTTCTGGGTAGATGTCAGTGAGGAATACAAACAGCTCAGCAAGGCACTCAAATACCTCTTGCCATATACTAACACTGAACTAGTGGAGAGAGCTTTTACTTGTTATACCTTCATAAAAAATAAGTACCACAACAAGCTTAATGCAAGTCTGGATTTAAGACTGTATCTTGCATCTTTTGAGGCTGATTTCAAGATACTAAGTGCATCAAACCAAGCTCAACAATCTCACTAAACAGTGTTTCAATCAGCTACTGATTTGCATTACAATTATTACAGACTTTTCAGATAACACAAATAAATATTATTAATAATAATAAATTAAAAGTTTGTTTAAATACTTGATCATCATTATCAATATTTAACTGTTAAGAATATTGTAAAATTAAATCTGTAGTTTGTACTTTTAGTGTAATTTTTCTTTCCTAAGTTAATACCTCATTTCCACTATTATAACATTAAGATAGGCACTGAACAAAAGTGTCAGTATTTAAAAATAACTCTTTTAAAAATAAGTGGTACAATTTAAGAAATGGGCTTAAAAGGTGTACACAAGTGGGAAAAGGTTGGGAATCACTGGTGTAGACTGTCAGTTTTAACTTAATTATTCTGGTACTTATTAAATGACCATAAGTCTTAGACCTTGCCTACTCATTACACCTAACATTTTGCTGATTATTCCCAGTAATGACAACTTTATTTAAGTTTAAATAGTACTGATAGTTACAGTGAGAAAATAAGACAGGCTGAAAATCAATTTTTAAAAGTCAAATAAAGATAGTGGTTCAAACAGTTTCAAATTATACAGAAGTTTTTAGTAACACATGGCATTTCAGCCATATTTCCTTAACCTAAACACTTCACATGGAAAATATTTATTCTTTGCTTTCATAGGACCAAATATAAAAATGATAAAAACAAAACTGAATTCATAGAGAAATACTATTATTGACAATGATTATGATTTTTTTTTCTTTAACTACTTGATAATTTCATGGTTTTAAAGTGCCATTTGGTACAGAATAATAGTATTTTGAAGATCAGTCATTTTAGTTGATAAGTTACAAACAAAAAAGTGGTTTAAATAAATCATCTAGGTTACAACATAATCTATGAGGTTCTCTTTGTTGATCAAATAGAACTGCTAAATCAATAATTGTATAATTTTAGAATATGGCTAACTATGTTAAGAGCATAAAAATTACAACTCCAGATCATTCTCATTCCCAAAATATTCATGAGCATGAAAATCAGTGAGAAAGGGCTAAAACTACATTGGACTCACTGTAAGAGTTGAATATGAAATGTACTGAGGTGATTTTAAGACAGTGAAATTCATAACATTTTCCAAGTGAAACTTTATAAACTTACTTCAATTATCTTGTATCACAAAGATAAAATAACAATTGTTAATACAATTTTTTAAATATGGATAAAGATAGGCAAAATGCCATATAATCACTGTTCCTACACACCTGTCCAAGCTTAGTCTTAACTTATTGTTCCTCATATGAATATAGAGTAAATCTGTTTCTACAGCTAATAAAACTAAAACAAAACAAAAAAAAAAAGATTTGTCGCAAATGACAAACATTAAACACAGAAGCCAGAGTGAACCTGTTAAAAGGTAAATAAAAGAATGTTACTTGGTTGCCCCAAACACTCCATCCAGTCCAATGATTTTTCTCTCAGATTAAATGCCAAATGAACGACAAGGCCCTATGTGATCTGTATCACAACGTATACACACACAATCACCTCTCTGACTTCATCTTTTATTGATCTCTCCCTCTTACATCTATTCAGGTTTCCTTGTTTTCTTTTTCTTTACAAGTCAGATGTTCCAGTTACAGCCCCCTCTGCATTTGCTTTCCTTCTATCTGGAACACTCTTCTCTAGATCTGTCAGATCTCTACTCAAAAGTCACCTTCTCATAGTAAGGCTTTCTTTGACCATCTAGCGTTTCAAAACAACTCACCAACCACAACAATTCATATCCCACTCCTTGCTTTATCTTTCCCCCTAATCCTTTAAATTAATTATTGTAACATATTGTGTATGTAGGTGGATCTTACTGTCCCCACTAAATGTAAACTCTCTGAAGGTTCTGATTTCCACCTGTCTGTTTAAGGACTGTATTCCCAGTACTAAAAACAGCACCTATCATATAGTATGCATTCAGTTAAGTGTTGTGCAGTACATTAATTAAATTACCTTGGAAAACTACAGTACCTTACAGCAAAGAGTTGGTATGAGCAGCTCAGTAATAATCTTTACATATAAATGCTCTACTATTTACAAAGTGATCTCACAAGTAATTTCATGGTCTCAATAACTAAGTAGGATTTCTGCCATAGCAACCCACTCCATTCCATTTCTCAAAAGTAGGAGGAGATTTGTGGCAGGAGACACTCAGATTGTATCTTGCATCATTTGTTACTCTAGGTTGCCTTAACCATCATGTTGAGATTGCCATTATAATCACCAGATGGCAGCATTGAGGTAAATATGACAAAGGAGATGCTTTGATAACAAGCAGTAGATAGCTGAATAGCATTCTGAGTTGAGCTTTTGGAAATAACTTTTAACAATAAAAACAGTAAAAATTTTGCACAGTGATATCTACTACATGAGGTTTATACCATGAAAGAAAATAATTTTAGACACAAACATTTAGAATATCTTAAATATGACATTTTCCATATATCTAGATACATTATGTGAGATAACCCCATCTTAAAGTCCAATTTCCCCCCAAAATTTGCCTTTAATTTTTTAAGCCAATATACAGTTGTCATTGTCTCCATTTTCTAATATCTTCTGAATAACTCAAATCCACCTTTATGTTATATTGTCTATGATCTAAAATACTGACATGAAGTATAGCCAGACTGTGTTTTCTCTGTGTAATTATTTCTAGCTATTTTAAGACTGAATTGAATGATAAATTCTAGATTTTGTGACCACCAGAATTTTCAAGGGAAAAAACTTCACTTGTAAACTTAAGACTTAGGACTTCTGAAATCTCTAAGAGATCATATAGACTACCAGTCAATAAAGATGTATTTCCTAAAACCTACAAATTTTCTCAAGTTTTATGGCCACTGAAAATTACTGAAACAACTTAGCACAGCCAATAATAAGAATACGAAAGAAGCATGTAATTCATAAAACTCCCTGTAATACTCAAATATGCACTAAGCAATAAAAAATGGCCACATTTTTTTCCTTAGACTTAAATACAAAACATCTATCAAGCATTATAAAAACTTCATTAAAAAACTTAGGTTTAATTATAAATGCCACAAATAATTTTTTAAAAAATCAACTGGTATACCACACAAAAAAATTATTATATAGTTCCACTTCTATGAATTATCTAGAGCAGTTAAATTCATATATAAAGTACAACAGAGCAGGGGTATCCAATCTTTTGGCTTCCCTGGGCCACACTGGAAGAAGAACGATTGTCTTGGGCCACACATAAAAAACACTAACAACAGCTGATGAGCTAAAAAAAAATATCATAATGTTTTTAAAAAGTTTACAAATTAGTGATGGGCCGCATTAAAAGCCATCCTGGGTGGCACGCAGCCCGCAGACCATGGGCTGGACAAGCTTGCAATAGAGGTTATCTGAAGCTGGGGGGAAGCAAAGAATGTGAAGTTAGAGACTTTGAGATGAAAACATTCTGGAAATGAATAGTGGTGATGGTTTCAAATACTATGAAGGCACTTAATGCCACTGAATTGTACACTAAACAACTGTTTAAAATGGTTAATTTTATGTTTTTGTAAATTTTACAATAAAAAATTTAGGGTATATGTTTTCATGTTCTCACAAATCAAATGGGTCAAAACTCAGGCAGTGAGAAGCAAGTACTATAATTTGTCCTAGTTTTAACAGTCTTCTCTTAAAACTGTTCCTGTGGATCCCCTTATTATGTTCATCTTAAATGCAATAGTTAGAAATAGTTTTAACTCCTTCCCCAAAATAAAACTCACAACAAATTCTGGTACTGAATTTAAATGTTAGCCATTTTATTCTCACTGTACCTTCATTCAAGTAGGTTATCTTTTAATCCAATTACAAAAATAGCTAGCTCACCCTTATGCCTTAACAATTTTCTTATAAGGCAGTCTAAGAATTAAAATCTGTCATTGCAGCACTATTCAGTTTCAAACTAAAACCTCTTTCTGACTGCTGTGTCTCTGAGTCAGCCAGGTACTCTGCATGAACCACCATCATAAGCTCCTCTCAAATCCACCCACCTAATTTTTCTTCAAGCTACCTTGCGTACCTCTTTGAATCGTTACAGCGGTTCGAGGAATTTGTTTCCCTACCCTTTTTTCTCCTGCAATTATAATAAAATAAATTTAATTGCAAATTAACTTTTTTCAATGGATATTTATTTCACATAACTTGAAACAAATAATTTTCAGCTGATATCATTTATTAGTTGATAATACCTACTGCTGAAATAACATGTAATAAAGCTAAAAGAATGGCTTTATTATACAGAATAAATACCCAAAAGATAAGAGAATTTAAGTCTTAGCTTAAAAAGTGGAAAATTGAACTATTCTTAGTCATGGTATAGTGAAGGAAACCAGAATGGTGTACAATCACTAAGCATAAAGAAAACATATTGCTAGGTTTTCAAAATCCAAAGTATAAGACGTCTACAAATATTACTGTTTGATAAGTACTGTAATATAACAAAAATTTGAGAAGATAAAAAAAGCAGCAGTACTCACATTTTCAAAAACACTTATATCAGTAAATACAAAACAAAATCCATAAAAAATAATTAGAAAATATTATCCACTTACACACCAAAAAGTTCAAAAGCTTTTTGAGAGAATATTTCCATAATTAGGTTACACCCAATATTATAAGGGAAACAACATGGTACATAGAGTTCACTTTAGGAAAGTAATACTTTGTTGGAAGGTATTTATACTTTGTTAAGAAAGCTAAACAAAACATATTGTTCTCTTCCAATCAGGCAAGACCTCCTCTCAGTTTTACCCAGTTCTTAATTCCTTCACTACAAATGGCCTTGGGTCTCTGAGCCAGCCAGGTACTCTGCATGAACTCATGCTTCTCTCAAATCTTTTGACAGTTTAGAATTCAATTTTTCTTCAGCATTTCCAGAAAGACAGACCTAGATAAGCAGAGATCACCCTAAACCTAGTAATTTACCTCATGTGTCTTGCACACAGTATGTAATAAGCATTTAAAATACAACAAAATTATGCTTAGCTCCAAACGGTTTATCAGTTACTGACTCAAAGCCTCTCCTCCAAGATTCAATAATCTCTGGGGGAGGTGTACTTAGGTAGGATTTAACATTCTTAAATTTTCAGCACATTATAAAAGGAAAGGAACCCCCCAAAAACAGGATTCACTACTAGGTAAGTGTTTCAGGAACCAATTTGCATCAGTGCACCAGCTAATGTTGTGAGAGGCTACATTCGGCTTCAGGGAAATTTTTTGTAGATTCTTTCAACACATCTGCCCATTTCATCATGGGTGATTTAGAGGAACAACATATCTGCCCATACCAAGCTGAGTGTTCAGCAGCTTTTGACCAAAAAAACTGCATGATGCCCATGCCCCACTTTCCCTATTCATGCAATCTTGCCTTGAGTTTCCTGGGATTAAAAATGTCCTCAAGGGAAAAACTTTTGCCAACGTGGAAGAGTTTTGTCAAACAAAAAAACAGCAGATTAAAAGGCATCAAAATTGATGAGTTCAAAACGCATTTCGATAGGTGTATTGCAACAAACACAGAGTACTTTGAAGTTGACTGAAGTTTAAACATGTAAAAATATACAATATTTTACAAATAAATTCCAGTTTCTTGGGGGTCCCCCCTCCTACACTATTATCAAGCACCCTATGGTTCCTTACTAAACATGTTTTTAGAATGATGTTTTTTCACCAAAAGTAAACAGTTGCAAAAGATACAAAATTAAAAAAAAATGAATGACCTGGAAAAGAGTCATTTTCCATTATTTACAGTCTACAATAAGATAAGCTTGTATAATTTTCATCAGTTCCAACATAGCCTGATAGCCCATTACAAAACCTTAGTAAGAGTATTAAATTGAATTCATTTTTATTATAATGAGTTCATTCAATGACTTCTACAGTTAAATATAATAACAAGATTATTGGTGAAAGTAAGTTAATGGTATAATTACATTAGTTATGATCATTTCAATTTAGATTTTACTATATACATAGATTACTATAAATTTAGATGCAAAAACAATCATTTGTTGAGATACTATAACCATTTCCTATTTCTTAATCAGAGGTGACATAAAAAATGATAGTATGCATATTTGCCAAATTTAAATTCTACACTAAGAAACTATAAAGTTAACTTTCACATATTCATCTGTTATTTGAAAGTTCCAATTTCTATTTGTCAGTGATATCATTCCTTATTCATGCAAATATGATACTGCCAAGATATTATTGTTGTCTCTCCTTTCCCATGTGGTCCTTTCCTTTCTATTTTACTTTTTTTTATATACCTATGCCTCTCCCCTAATTTAGTCATACCATCATAGGCAATCTTCTATGTAGACTGACTCCCTCTAGTCTTTTTCTTTTTCTTATACATTGCTATCAGAATAATACCCCTAAAATACTATTTTTTTAATCCAGCTATTTGCCTGGCCCAAAATTTAGACAACATATACCAGCGGTTCTCAACCTGTGGGGTCGCGACCCCTTTGGGGGTCAAACGACCCTTTCACAGGGGTCACCTAAGATGATGGGAAACCACATATCAGATATTTACATTACGATCCATAACAGTAGCAACATGACAGTTATGAAGTAGCAACGAAAATAATTTTATGGGGGTCACCACAACAACATGAGGAACTGTATTAAAGGGTCGTGGCATTAGGAAGGTTGAGAACCATTGACATATACCAACTGCCAACTATTACAGGCTATTATTCAATTCCCTCCATGATATACCAAGCTACTTTTCTTGCACTGTCTTCCTCTACTCCCAGTCTACTCATCTGTCTTCAGAGATCATACTGTATGCTCTTTCTCCAGGTTATTTTACCATGTGTTTCAAAGTCCTTTGTATTCCTATTTCTAAGAATCAGCTCAGTGGAGGTTAAGAGACAGATTGGGTTCTAGCACTCATGGCATCACTCTGGCTAAGTTACTTAATTTCTTCGGTGTAAAATGGTACAACATACCTACCTTTCAAGTTACCGTGAAGATTAAATGGGATAAAGTTAAATGGGACTATAACTCAAACATACAGAGATGGTCAAGAAATTCATGGAATGAAGAGGAAGAAGGGTTAAAAAAACTACTTTTCCTTTTCAATATATTCCCCCTTAACACTAATACACCTTTCAGATCTTTCAAAAGTTTATTTATACCACTAGGGGGAAAAAGTTTGTTTTTGCCCTCAAAATTGCAGCTTTAACCTCTTCGTCATGTGTAAATTTCTACCCTCAAAGCTGTTTTATATATATATGAAAACAAATAATAATCAGACAGACCCAGGAATGGACTGTAGGGAGGGTGGTTTAATGTTTGGAAGCCACAGTTGAGAAGAGCTGCTATTGTGAACAGGCGTGTTGTCGTGCAAAGGCAGCACCCCTTTGGCACATTTTCCTCTTCCTTTCTCCTTCACAGATTCTTCTATTTCAGCAGACTTGAATAGTACTCTGCTATTTATTGTGACACTCTTATCCTTATAATCGATCAGAAGGATACCCTTCATGTCCCAAAAACAGTATCCATGATTTTTCCAGCTGACTGTGACACTCTGAACTTCTTACAAGGTGGAGTGCCCTTTTCATGCTACTGCAAGGACTCCTGCTTTGACTCAAGCTCATAATGATGAACCTATATTTCATCTCCACTGATAATCTGGTTTAAAACTTCATCTTTGTTGTCTCTGCAGAGGTCCAAAAACTGTTATGAATACTCAATACACTGTTATTTTTTAACAGCATGAGCATTCTCAGTACCCATCCTGCAATGACTTTTGACCTCCTTAGATGTTGATGGAGAATATTCAAAATGGTTGTAGGTGATACTCCAACCATTTCTGCAAGTTGCTTTTTATTCCATCTGGCATCTACCAGATGTTGTTTGACTTTTTGGACAACATCTGAGCAAGTGGCCTCAACAGGGAGTCCCAGACAGAGGTTGTCTTCAATCAACTTTCTGCCTTGCTTTAAAAGGCTATGCCACTTATAAACCATGGATTTTCCAGGGCAACAGCCCCCATAAACCACTAACATCTCTTCCAAAATGGTTTGGGTTGTTTACCCTTGTTTTGTGAGGAACTTAATGAAAGTGCAAAATTCAATTTTATTCATACCTGCAGTTTTCTTCACATTTGACTTGCTTCTCTGATGATATCTGAAAGAACACGAATGCAAGTAGGCTGATATTGGCACACGTACTAAGTCACAAAATCAAACTGTGTGCACTGGTACTCCCACCTCTCCAATAACCCCCAGTTATGTGAATTTCTTGACTACCTCCATAAGAAGCACCTATAAATGATTTCCTATATCCCTTTTCAAAACTATCCTTCAAAGCTTATCTTTGTTAAGTGACTGACTGCTACTTTTTAAGTCAGGGCAAGTACTTGTGTTGTTTTTGCTTTAACATCCCCCAAAAGGCCAGGTGACTAAAATTTTCTGTGGATTAACAGATTTTCTATATATTATTTACTTACATGGTCACATTGGGACTTTTAGAAGTCATCTTGTACACACATATTTACCATAATACACATTAACCACTTAAAAAATTCTTTAGTGGTACCTGAGTACAAGAGCAATAGCAAAATAATATTTTCTATGCTACAAAGTGATAGTTTAGAAGGGATAAGATGATCAACAAGAATTTTATGTTCACTACATTTTTAAGAGATTGCAATTGTGGACATTATTCTGGCCAAACTAAGGTCTAAAATAAGTAACACACACAAATTGGCAAACAGCAACATTTTCCTCAACAGCTACTAAAAATAATATATGTCTGGTAGGATATGTATTATTCTGTTACTATCAGAATCATGATGTTTGGAAAGGGAAGAAATTTTTAAAAATCATTATACATTCACTTTACCAAAGATAAAAGTCATTGTCAAAGGCTATATACATGGCTTGTAAAGTGATAAACATTATACAAAGTCAGGTAAATATTCTGACTCCAAATCCAATACTGTAAACTGCTTCAACCCAGTCAATTAAACAAACTATAGATATAATTTTTGAAAGGAAAAACAACTTTACAGATGGAAAATGTTGAGTTTCCATTATTGGTAAATAGTGATACTATTTACAAATAATATGATGTGGCAGGATTTAAACTTACATATTAAACTAAAACTGCCCACAGGTTCTCCCGCCTTCTTCAAAAAGTAGCATTATTTATAGCAATAAGAAATTAATGGTTCATCCCTTTTCCCCACTCTCAGAGAATGATTAGGAGAGAGAAAGAAAAACAAAAATATAGAATCCATAGCAGGTTCCTAAATGTAACTAAAGAGTAATGCAATTTTTTTGTTTTAGTACTCCATTAGTAACTTTGTAAAGGAGTAAGGCAAAACTGTCCTGCCTAAGAAACAGAGAGAGGGTACTGAGAGAGGGTCCAGAAAGTGAACGGTTGGAATGTAGAGAGAGGTGGCCAATGACAAACTCCTAGAGGCAAGGTGGTCATAGGACTCTTAAGAACTGTATTAACATTGAATTCTAAATTGTTTATATGCTGCAATAAAAATCTTGAAATTTCCAGTCCACATGAAAAATGGAGAACAATTTCTCAGCAATAAAAGGAAAAAATAAAAAAGCAAGAGGACTTAAGATTGATTTTGTGCAGAACAGTAAAAAAATGCATCCAAGGAGCTAAAGCAAAAGTAAGATAGAGGCCTCAGAAACCTAGTCAAAAGCCGCATAATAATCCAAATCCCTGAGCATTTGCAGCAATCTTGAAGAGAATGAAATTTCCTCCACAAAGAATTAGGGACTTGTCAAAAGGGGAAGAGCAGAGACCAGGCTCAGTCCCCTCTTAGGGAGAAGAAAAAAGGCAGCAAGAGAGCAATACGTGGGACAGAGGAAAGAAGGCCCAAAGGCGGGGGCGTGAGATACCCTAATCAGACCTCAATTTGGCCCTCAGGAGGTGCAGACTGGTCCGAAAAACATAGGGGCTGGACTTCACTCCAGTTCCCAGAGGAGGGGGAGCAACTGGGCATTGAGGAGCCGTGCACAAATGTTCTGGCCAGAAAGGAGGAGAGAAGGGGCTTTGCATGCATGTTTCTTGGTCTACAACCAGCAAATAGGACAGCTTACCCCAAGGCTCAGGGGAGAATCCACGCATGGGGCAAACTGAGAACAGAAAGGTGCAATCACGCCCAAACTCCCTGAACAACCCCCCTGCAGCCACAGGAAGAAAACAAAGCTGCTAACACCCCTCCCCCACAGACCTCGGTCCGCCCAGTATCAGCAGTGAACACTAAAGAAACTGCAGCAGTGAGGGTCCAGAGAGGCTGCCAAAATGAGAAATCAGAGAAAGGGAGCTCAAAATAAAGAGATGGGGACAGATGACCTGACTGAAACAGAGCTCGAAGCAACAATTATAAAAATGCTTAAGGAACTAAATGATAATTTTAACAGAGAGAGATAGCAAGCATTAAAGAAGACTTACAAATCATTGTAAATGACCAGAGAGAGATAATGACTACATTAACTGAAATGAAGAATGGAATAAAAGTCACTAAACTAGATAAAATAGAAGTGCAAAAGCAGTGATTTGCAGGAAAAGTCAGCAGAAAACACCCAGCCAGAACAGACAGAAAATACTACTACCCAAAATGAGGATAGATTGAGATTCTTCTAGGACTATATCAAATGTAAAAATATCAGAATAATAGGTGTGCCAGAAGGGACAGAGGAAAAGCAAGGGATCAAGAAATTATTTGAAGAAATATGACTGAAAATTTTCCTAACCTGGTGAAGGAAATAGACATACAAGTTCACAAAGAACAGAGAATCCCAAACAAGATGATCCCAAAGAAGAACACACCAAGACATATCATAATTAAAATGGCAAAAGTTAAAGAAAAAGATAAAATTCTAAAAACAGCAAGAGAAATGCAAGTAGTAACTATAAGGAGACATCCATTCGAATCCCAGCTGATTTCTCACCAGAAACTTTACAGGCCAGAAGGGATTGGCAGAAAATATTCAACGTGATGAAAACCAAGGATCTACAACCAAGAATAATGTATCCAGCAAGGCTAGTATTCAAAATTGAAGGACAGATAAAGAGGTTCTCAGATAAGAAAAAGCTGAAGAAATTCATCACTACCAAACCAGTACTACAAAGAATGTTAGAGGGACTTCTTCAAGATGGGAAGAGGGATGGGAGAGTGGGTAAAATAAGGGAAAGGGAAGGAAAAGTTTAGTTTGGTTGTTACAAGGCAAGGAAAGGGATGCAGAAATTTAGTTTGACTGCTAACATAAAATCAAAAGCAACAAAGAAACAAATCTCGTGGACAGTCAATAATTTAGCAGTTACCTGAGGGTAAGGGTGGAAGCAGGAGGGGAGAAGGAAGGGACAGGGACACATGCTGATGGAAAGAGAAGTGACTCTGAGTGATAAACATATAACACAACACATAGAAGATGTAATGTAGAACTGTACACCTGGGACCTATGTAATTTTTACTAATCAATGTCACCCACCCCAATAAATATTTTTTAAATAAAAACTAAAGAGGGTAAACACATGTGTGTGCGTGCACAAATAAAGCCATATGATATACAGTATGTTATTTTTTTGTTAAATTTATTTCCTCATCAATAAATCCAAACCAACAATCATCTTTCCAATGACTATGTAACAGTTCACTGTATGTTGTAAGATTATTTAACCAATCCTATTTTAATGAACATTAAATAATTCTAATTTTTAAATGATATTCAAGACTACACTCAAACATCCTTGCACATACATCTCTGCTCTGTTTTGGATTATTTCCTTAGGATATATTCTTGAACTGGAATTACTGGGTCAAAAACTGTGTACATTTCTAAGGGTTTTGATACATGCTGCCAAACTGAATTTTACAGAGGCTGTACTTCTTTCTTCCAGTAATATGTGCCAGCTATGAAGCTGCCGTCTCACCTGTTGTGACACAGAGCTCAGAATGCACACTTCCTTTCTCCTCTGTCAGCTGCCCTGCCATTAGGCTCCACCAATAGAGAACACTAGAGAAAGACTAGAAGGTAAAAGATGACAAAAGAACGGACTTGTACCTTCTAGCCTGTTTCCTGTTTCTGCCAGTGTCATCCTAGCATTGGTACTTTGACCCAGCAGCAATAGTCGTTTGTTGTCATCAGCTTCTTCCAGCTCTCTCAGATACACCAGGAGTGGCAGGGCAACGTATCCTCTTGGAAGGACTGCATCCTAATTCTGTGGAGCCCCTCTCCAAGCTTTTAAAAGCAACCACCCAGAAGGCCCTCCTTATAGCAGTCTGAACCCCAGCTCTGTGGGGCCCTTCCTCCATTCTTCTATGTTCTAATAATCCAAATCTCTTTATTTTGTTCCCCCAGCCTTAGAGGTAGCTGCTTAAAGAAGTTATTACCTCTGTTTCACTTCAGTGTTTCCATTTTGCTTTTTAGTTTTCCAACACCTGCTCTATCAATTCCTTATACTGCATTCTCTCATGGTGTCTGCTTTCCTGACTGTATCTTGATTGATATGTTTATCTAATAGCTTAAGGACTTGGCATATCCATCCATACTTAGATCAGTGTTAATGGCTGAACTGTCCCCCAAATTCATATGTTGAAGCCCCAACTCTCAGTATGACTATATTTGGAGATAGACTTTTAAGGAGTTATTAAGGCTGAGGTCACAACGATGCAGCCCTAATTATATAATTCTGGTGTCTTATAAGAGGAGGAAGAGACATCAGGAGTGTGGGTGCCCAAAGAAAAGGTCATGTAAGACACAGCAAGAAGGTAGCCACCTACAGGACAAGAAGAGAGGCCTGAGAGAAACAAACCTTGCTGGCACCTTGATCTTGGAATTACAGCCTCCAGAACTGTGAGAAAGATAATTTCTTTTTTTAATCTACCCAGGCTATTGTATTTTTACGGGAGCCCTCCCAAGTTGGCTAAGACAGGCAGTTACTGAAATCATCACATACTAGTCTTATCCTCTGTGTTATCGCTACATACTATTATCCATACTATCTATTATGTATTAAAGGCATTGAGTAAGATGCTAGAAAAACAAACTCTTTCAATCTAGTTGTAAAAATAGTACATATGCATTAAAAATTCAATACAGGGTAGCAGATGATAAGGAACAAATGCAATGAAAATACTATAAAGGTGCCCAAATGAACCTATTCAAAATAATGCTTTCCTAAACTAAGCCTAAAAGGATTTTTTTTAAAGTAGGACATTGTATATTTTCAGAAAGTTTAACAGCCAAACCATTTTTTTAGACATGTACTTAAGCAGTCTCACCAAACTGTGGGAAGGAATAAAAAGCTATTTTTTTTTTGGTCTAAAAATCACTAACATATTTTATAGTCTAGATAGGCACTTTTATTAGCAGTCTTGAAAATAAGAACCCCAAATTTCAAGCTCTCATATTATCTTCTTTATTTCAACAAACAGTAAATAAATGAAATCACTTCTGTTCTAGAAATATCTATTTTCAATGCTGATCAGTGGTTGAAAAATCAATACTTCTCTAAGCTGTCTTCAAAGTCCACTGAGACAATATCCGTCTTCCTGAAGAATAAAAAGATTCTTTTGCAAGTAATATAACAATTTCAGGTATTTACCAGTACTTTATCTTCTCTATACTACCCAAATGTGCCCAGAAACACTTATGTGAATGTGTGCACATATACCCTAAGTTAATATTATATCAAATTAAAATTTCTTTCATGCCTAAATATATTTCATCTTTAATATTACTTTTGTAACAATATAAAGCCTTAAATGTTTAACAAGTTTAAAGCCTGAGGACAGTAGCTTTTCAAAAGAAAAGAGAGTGTAATGAGGATGGAGAACATAGTGACGTAATGCTCAAAAAGGAAAGCCCTGACAAGTGCAAACTGCACACACACAATAAAAGATAAGGAAAGCCAGGCTGAAGCAGCCAGCTTGGTTTCATACTGCAAGCTTCTGGCAGACATTCAATTCCTTCTGCTGTTTTCCTAGCCAACACATTTATCTATGTAATGTCAACCAGATCTAGGGAGGAAGGGATGTTGAGAGGAGGGGGAAGAAGAGAAAAACTGTTTTACAGGCTGCCAGCCCCTCCACACATGCTGTTACTATACAAAGGATGTCTAGAAAGCCAACCTGCTGCACAGATCCAAAAGCTGCAAACACACACACACACACACACACACACACACACACACACACACACACACACACACGTGCACTAAAGAATAACTGCAGAAAAGAAAAAGAAAGTTAAAAGTCTTGATTCACAAGGAAAGACTCCCTTCTGAAATCAATCTCAATTCTCGGCGGAGAGGGAAAGCGGGATGTATTCTAATCCTGGGGCAGGGGCGCAGACAACTTGTATTCTGCAAAAAAGCCTGAGGTGGTCTGATCCATGCCAACTACAAGCACATGCTACCACAGAAATAAACCAATAATAATTCTGAGAAGCATAAGTATCTATTAAATAACAATCACCTTATAAATACTTAATGTATATTTTGCCAATGGTGACAGGGAATAAAAATAAATTTTAAGAAACAGTTCAGGTACCCTAGGTATGAAGTCTTGTTAGTACAGGAAAGTTTGATGTTCTTAGAATCCCTGTAAGTTTGTGTCTGTGTGTATGCATGCACACATGTATATATACAATAGTAATACTGAAACCAAAACTGTAACTGAAATATAAAAGTACAAATCAGAATTCATATCTCATAAAGAGTCAGGACTATTAGTTTCTATAAATGGACACTCCAACCCCATAACAGATTATGTAGGTTACAACAACCAAAGGCAGTACATGAAAATATAAACCCTGAGCATTTATTTAACCAGAGAAACCAGTCAATCTATTCAAGTCTAAAACCAAAAATGCCTTTTCAAGATAAAAATGCTGTATCTCCAAAAACAGGACACAATCTGCCCCTAAGATTGTGTCATAGAACCAAACAGGAAATATCCTGTGTTGAAACCAGGAGTTATAAATAACTTTGTTCTACACTGACATAGTTTATACACACAAAATACAGTAGCATCAACCAACAGTAGTGCTTAGGACTTCCTTCAGATTGACTTTAACTATCAACTAGTTAGATACCTTACTAGAAGGTGATCCAAGTTCTCTAGTCCTAGTTCTCCAAATATGGGCAAGTAAAACCTGTCACAGTTCTTCAATTGTAAAATGAAAGTATTTGACATGAGCATCTCTAAAGTCTCTTTCAGTTCTTAATTTCTAAAACTGTGTTTTAAATATAAAATAGGATTTCCCACATTCAAGGAGTTCATAATGAGTAATCATAAATGAATTAGCCAATAATGTAAAACAATGACTGGTCCAGAGCAGTTACTTAACAAGTGCATAGACTGCTCAGTGAGGCACTAAACTGTAGAGTCCTCGTCCTGACTTTAAGGCGTAGAGACTAAAGGAAAACTGAAGTTAAGATAACTTCAAAACAGAAGGAACAACAAAATGGCAGTGTGAGAGGGACCTCTGAAAAACTCCCCTGGAGATTACAACTAATAAAATATCAACTAAGGACTCTACTCAATGCACAATCACAGCTAAGAAACCTGCCCCTCACATTAAAGTACCTTCAAGTGGGCCGAGGGTTAAAGGAGAAATAAAAGAGGAAGTGCTGAAATGGGGGCTGAGCGTGGGTCCCCACTTGGAAATCTATCATGACAAAATAGAACAATTACGATCTGTTAAGTAGTTTAAACTATATACTAGTAATGTATATGCATTATTTCATTTAATCAATACAAAAACCCCATACTACAATTTCTCAGTTTTATAGATGATAAAAATTAAGGCTTAGAGAAGACAGTTTGCCTGAGACATTAGAGAAGAGGGAATATCACTCCTCAACTGATTGAAAAAAAGGTATACAATAAATAATGGGCTAGAGACTCTAGACTTATACCCATAAAGTTTGTGTGACCACAAAAAGCTAATGGAGTTTTCTAGGTTCCAGTTCTAGGTTTCAAAGTGAGGTGTAGTACATGTTCCAATTCTAAAGTTCTATTATTTAGGACAACCACCAAAGAGAAGTATTAAATCTTCGACCCTTGGAAGCAATCAAGGGAGTTGTAAATCAGAGGATGGCAAACTGTTTCTGTAGAAGGTTAGAAAGTAAGTATTTTAGGTTCTGAAAACCGCAAAAGAGAGCATATTATCTATTTGGGTTTTTTGTTTTTGTATTTTTTTTTGTAACTCTTTAAAATATAACTGGCTATGGTCCATGTAAAAATAGGTCTTAAACAGGATTTGGTCCACAGGCTGACCCCTACTGTAAATCAATTACTTTGAGGATATTTTGAATAGGGAAAGAGAACAGTAATGAACATTTGAGTAGTCTCCCTTATTTTATTTAGAAGTTGGAAATCCACCTCATTGACCACCTAAATGTATCACTGGGTACAGGGATATGTTTTTCTCTCTCCCATTCAATCACTTACCAACAGCACTTTTTCTTAATAGCTATCTTCCTAACTATAGATAAGTATTGATTGGTCTGAACAGAAATAAAATCATCTTGAGAGATCCAAGATGGTGGAGTAGTAAACACTGTGCCTGCTTCATTCTGTGAACACATTAAAATTACAACTAAATTACTGAACAGCCAACCTGGAAAACCATCTGAAAGTCTTCCTGAAAAGAAGCTTTATAACTAAGGACAGAATAAAGAGGAGGCCACAGTGAGACTGGTAGGAGGGGCGCAGACACGAAAGTTAACTGAACTTCCATTGGCAATAGAGAATCAGGAGGTATATCTCAGTGGCAGAGGTTCCCCCCAAAGGAGCAAGGGACCCCAGACCCACCAGGCTCCCTAGCCCAGAGTACTGACACTGGGAAGAGGAGCCCCACAATATCTATCTGTGAAAAATGGGGGAATTCGACAGTCCGGCTGGGATGGAAGGCTCAGAGAAACCCAGATGTCCTCTTAAAGTGCCCAAGCAGACTCAGTTACTCCCAAGTACTCACCATGGGCTCCGGCAGAGGGACGAGGACTCGGGGCGTTGGAGGCATTTGGGGGTGGGAGGGAGACTGAGGTGTTTGACTTTGGGGCAAGGGCTGGAGAACAGTCATCACTTTTCTTTGGGTTTTTTGCACCCACTCCCACACAGCCAGATCTGAACCTAATTGGTCTGCTGAGCTTTACCCTCTACTCTGCTGACTCACTGGGACCCCACCTCACCCAACTCCACCAATGCCAGAGGCACTTTCTTCAGTGAGCAGCCAGCCCCAAGTTCACTGCAGTCTTCCTTGGAAAACTATTTAAGTCTGCAGTCCCCAGGCTGGCAGCGACCAGTAGTGGTGTGCTCTGAGACTTTTAGTCAGGGAAAACCAAGAACAGACCTACATGGTTCCGCAACCCCTGGAAGAAAACAAAGGCCCAAACGTCTCACCCCCACAGACCTCTGCCCAACCAGCATCAGCAGCGAACACTACAGAAACTGCAGCAGTCAAGTATCAGGTTAAGGAGCAGAATACAGAGAGGCTGCCAGAATGAGAAACTAGGGAAAGAAAACTCAAAATAAATCTGAACAACAGACAAAAGAGATGGGGAAAAACAACCCATAAGAGCTCAAAGCCAAGATTATAAAAATGCTCAGGGAACTGAATAACTTCAACATAGACAGCAAACACAAAGGAAGACATACAAACCATTATAAAGGACCAGACAGAGATAAAGATTACATTGTCTGAAATAAAGAATGGAATAAAAGTCACCAAACTAGATGAAGTAGAAGCACAAAGCAGTGATTTGCAAGAAAAGCCAATACAAAACACCCAATCAGAACAACAAATAGAAAAAAGAATCCAAAAAAATGAGAATGGCCTGAGATTCCTCTGGGACAATATTAAGCCTACAACATTCGGATCACGGGACTACCAGAAGGTGCACAGAGAAAGTAAGGGAGTGACAACTTATTTGAAGAAATAATGACTGAAAAAATTCCTAATCTCACAAGGAAATAAGACATACAAGGCCAGGAAACACAGACAGTCCCAAACAAGATGATCCCAAACAGGAACATACCAAGACACATCATAATTAAAATGGCAAAGGTTAAAGAAAAAGAGAAAATTCTAAAAATAGCAAGAGAAATGCACATAGTAACTTATAAGGGGACACTCACTTGACTCTTACCTGATTTCTCATCTGAAACTTTACAAGCCAGAAGGGATGGCAGAAAATATTCAACATGATGAAAACCAGGGATCTACAACCAAGAATAATGTATCCAGCAAGGCTAGCATTCAAAATTGAAGGACAGATAAAGAGCTTCTCAGACAAGAAAAAGCTAAAGGAGTTCATCACCACCAAACCAGTACTACAAAGAATGTTAAAGGGGCTTCTTTGAGATGGGAGGAGAGATGGGAGAGTGCATTAAAGGAAAAGGAATGGAGAAATTTAAATTTAGTTTGTTACGAGGCAACAATCATGGAAATATAGAGTATAACGTAGGAATATACGTTATACTCCATATTTGTCAGTAAGGTTGCAGTAACTGTGTAGCATCAGATGGGTACTAGATTGTTGGGATGATGACAGGAGGGTGGGAGGGGTGGGTGAAAAAGGGGAAGAAATAAAGAATTACAACATTGTAATAATTCTGTATGGTGTTAGAGAGGAACGAGATGTATCAGAATGAGGATTTAGTAAATTATATAAATGACTCACCACTGTGCTATATACCTGAAACCAATATAATATTGTATGTTAAATGTAATTGAAAAAAAAGAAATAAAATCATCTTGAAGATGACTTGGTGGTGCTTAACTTCTTCCTTTGCTTCCAGAGTGATTACCCAATAGCTTATTTTCAGTTAAGAAGTAGTAAACACATGTAGCAATACACGTGCGATTAATAACACTGGTAAAGAATAAGTCTAGAAATTATCAACTCACCTAGACTGATTCATTTCATAAACACTGAACACCCACTATGTGCCAGACACTAATGAAAAGCAGGAATCAAAGGAAGCCCTCCCTCTTGGAGCTTACATTCAGTAAGAGGAGACAAACAAAAATAAATACAATACAGAGTATGTCAGATGGCAATAAATGCTACACACACACACAAAAAAAAAACCCACAAGAAATTGCAGTAAGGAGTTCCAGGTGTAGTGGAGAGACTGCAATTTTACATAGGGTAGTGAGGGAAGGAGGTGAGGTAAACAAGCTAATATTCACTTTGAAGTGAATATTACCATCACCACTCCAATTCTCTGTATACATTTCATTTTATTTATTTTTTTTTAATTCATTTTTATTGTTAGACTTATTGGGGTGACATCTGTTAGCAAGGATTACATAGGTTTCAGGCATATAATTCTACAGTGCATTGTCAACTTGTTGTATAATAAGTTCACCACCTAATGTGACTTCTCCTTCCATCACCTTTACATTTCATTTTATCCATGAGGCCTCTCTTAGCATGCTCTATTTTTTTTCCAATGTATATATCTTATAACATACTACATATCTATTTTATGATTGCTAATTTTTTTTACTATCTACATATACTACTACACCTAGATACACACACACACACACACACACACACACACACACAGGAATGTGAACTACATAGTGTGTAGAATTTTAGGTTTTGCTCACAGATATATCCCAAGAGTTGAGGACAATACCTGGTACATAGCAGGTATTCAATAGATACCATATGGGAGAAAAGTGTTCCAAGTAGAGGGAACAGCAAATGCAAAATGCCCTGAGCCAAGGATGTACCAAGAACAAGAAAAGTCAATATGGCTAATGGACAGTAGGTAGGGGAGAGTAGCAGGAAGTAAAACCAGGAAGTATGTATACTGGGAAGGTGAGGACAAAAGCAAGGAGATAATTAGGAGGCAAGAGCAATGGTCTAATCAAGAAATTTGAACCAGACAGCAGCAAAGTGAGAAGTGGATGGATGTATATTTACTCTAGAGCACAGTTTGGCAAACTTTTACTGTAAAGGATCAGGCAGTAAATATTTTGGGCTTTGTAGGCCATAAAGTCTCTCTTTCAACTACTAAACTCTGCTATAAACATGAAAGAAGCCACAAGTGTAGCTGTGCTCCAGTAAAATATTATACAACACTAAAATTTGAAATACTTTCACATGTATGTAGTATTATCTTTTGATTTTTTTAAACCTTTTTTAAAAACATAAAAAACATTCTAAGTTCACTGGCTATACAAAAAGAGGTTGGGGCCAGATTTGGCTGGGGACTGTAAATAGCCAATCCCTGCTCTAAGGGCAGAGCCATAAGGATTTGCTACTGGACTACATGTGACATGTGAGAAAAAGAGATGTGATGTGACTATAGTCTCTTAGCTATAGTTTTCCTACCAAACTATCCCATATACAATATAAGCAAAATAATTCTGCAATCAGCTATTACAGGCCATTCACAATCACCTATATCCATGTACAGCTAGCCAGGGCCAAATCCCATAGAAAAATCAACTGAAGGCAATATGCCAGTTAAAAGAACCACATTCTGACTTAATATTAATGATCTTTCTTTAAACACACACATAAGAAAGTTTCAATCTACCAGTTTTTAAAAATATATAAAATTAAATTAACAAATATACTTGCAATCCATAGCATGATCAATTTTTGTTCTGGATTTGCTTTTTGTTTGTTGGTGGGGAAGGGGAGTAGAAATCACAGCAATAAGACAAGGACAGATGGGAAGACAAAAGCAAAGAAAGTAAAAAAAAAAAAAAAAAAAAAAAAAAAAAAAAAAAAAAAAAAAAAAAAAAAAAAAAAAAAAAAAAAAAAAAAAAAAAAAAAAAAAAAAAAAAAAAAA